>RJWM01008897.1:0-70621 GCA_004363535.1 Dasyprocta punctata
TTCAACCCAGCTATCCCTCTTCTGGGCATTTTCCCAGAAGAATTGAAAACATCATACCACAGTGATATCTGTGCACCCATGTTTATAGCAACCCAATTTGTAATAACCAGATCTTGGAAACAACCCAAGTGCCCATCAATCAAAGAATGGATAAAAAAGATGTGGTATTTTTATACAATGGAGTACTACTCAGCTATTAGTAAAGATTGCATTGAGACTTTTATAAGTAAATGGTCACGACTTGAGACCATACTCATAAGTGAAATAAATCAAACCCACATGTGTAAATACCATATTGTCTCCCTAGTGTAAGAAACTGAAAAAGTATGTATGATCCAAAATCTATAATAAATACTAACATAAGGGTAAAAAAACAGCTCAAAGAGCAAAAGTAACTGGGAAGAGAAAAGGGGGAAAGAGGGAAGGGAAAAGGAAAAGATATAAATCTGTATATATGTATATGTAAGATAACTAAAACACACTGCTGAATGTATTCATTATTGAGAAAGAACAATTAATACTGATATGATTAGATCAATTTTATATGTCTATAGCTGTTAATGTAAATAACCATTTTAAAGATAATGATACACAATATTGCAACCATTGTCAAGTTTCTATCATCCTGTTTTGTAAACCTGCAATGTTACTGTTGTGCATTTACTCTAGTCGTTTATTTGTCTGTTTTGTATTTTGTCTTTGTTATATATGTCTTTTTTTTCTGCTTAAATAAAAAAAAAGATTAATTGGAGTCAGTGAACAAGCAGGAGATACTATAAATGACATTAGAAACATCCTTATAGACATCGTGTCAGAAAATTTTCCTGGCAGAGAAAAAGAATTTGATATACAAATAAGTGAGGCATATAGAACCCCAATTAACAATGATAAAAAAAAAATTTCCAGGCATATCATAGTCAAGATTCCAGAAAATCAACACAAGAATAAAATTTTAAAAGCTGTAAGGGAAAAGAAACAAATCACCTATAAAGGAAAGCCCATCAGAATTACAGTGGACTTCTCAGCACAAACTCTCAAGTCAAGGAGAGCTTGGAGTGAAGTACTCCAAGTACTAAAGGAAAACAACTTTCAACCCAGCTTGATGTATTCCGCAAAACTATCTTTCAAAATAGAGGGAGAAGCAAAATACTTCCATGATAAGGAACCATTGAGGAAATTCATGACCACTAAACCAGCACTCCAAAATATTTTGAAGGACATTTTAGAAAGGGATGATAAGTACTACAGCTGTACAAACCCCAATAGAAGGAATCTACCAGGAAAAAAGAAAATAATATGATAAAGATAAGTCAATACATATCAGTTTTAACCATCAATGTTAATGGTCTTAATTCATTAGTCAAAAGACATAGACTGGCAGAATGGATCAAGAAGCAAGACCTAACAACATACTGCATACAAGAAATACATTTAATTTAAAAAGATACTCATAGACTGAAAGTCAAAGGATGGAAATCAATACCCCATGCAACAGGAGTCCAGAAAAAAGCAGAGGTGGCTATTCTATTTGCAGATAGTTAATTTTAAGCTAAGTCTGATTAAGAGAGACAAAGAGGGTCATTATATATTGGTAAGGGAACAATTCAAGAGGAAGAGATAATAATGCAACAAACACTAGTCCACCCAGTTATACAAAACAATTAATTGACATGAAAAATCAAGTAAGCCTTAATACAACTGTTTTGGGAGACCTCAATACACTGCTGTCACAAAAAAACAGGTGTGGAGTTCTTGGGATCCTCTAGGTAGAGTATCATGTCATCTGAAACAAAATCTATGTATATAAAAAATTAGTTGTGACAGAGAAAAAGAATTTTGAATAAAATGTGATTTTTTCAGGGTCACCTTCAGATTTTATTTTTAATGTGAAATGTTCATTTGAAAACAATTGTGTTAACAATTAGATAATGTTTCATGTCCATATTTTTTGTCTTAAATAATTTTTGGGAATACCCAATATGCTGATGATTCTTGCTGTTTTGTTGGTTGGGGTGAAATTGTTATGTTTTTTATTTCAAGAGACAAAGAAGGTCATTATATATTGGTAAGGGAATAATCTAAGACGAAGAGATAATATGCAACAAATACTAGTCCACCCAGTTATATAAAACAATTATTAATTGACATGAAAAATCAAGTAAGCCTTAACACAACTGTATTGGGAGACCTCAATACATTGCTGTCACGAAAAGACAGGTGTGGAGTTCTTGGGAGCCTCTGGGTAGAGTATAATGTCATCTGAAGCAAAATCTATGTATATAAAAAATTTGGTGTGACAGAGAAAAAAATTTTTGAGTAAAATGTAATTTTTTTAGGGTCACCTTGAGATTTTATCTTTAATGTGAATTGTTCATTTGAAAACAATTGTGTTAACAATTAGATAATGTTTCATGTCTGTATTTTTTGCCTTAAATAATTTTCAGGAATATCCAATATGCTGATGATTGTTGCTGTTTTGTTGGTTGGGGTGAAAGTGTTATGTTTTGATTTCTTGTTCTCCTTTTGTCTAAAATAAAAAATAAAATAAAATGGCTTAAAAAAAGAAGCAAATCCAACAATATGCCGTAGACAAGAAACATTTAATTAAAAAAGAAACTCATATATTGAAAGTCAAAGGATGGAAAACAATACTCCATGCAACAGGAATTCAGAAAAAAAGCAGGGGTTGCTATTCTAGTTACAGATAAAGTCAATTTTGAGCCAAGACTGCTTAAGAGAGACAAAGAAGGTCACTATATCTTGGTAAAGACAATAATCCAAGAGGAAGAGACATCATCAATATATATATGCAACAAATATTAATGCACCCAGTTATATAAAACAATTATTAATGGACATGAAAAATCAAATAAGCCTTAATACAATTGTATTGGGAGACCTCAATATCCCACTGTCACAAAAAGACAGATCAACTAGACAAAAAACCAATAATGAAATATTAGAACAAAATCAGACTTTTGAGCAAATGGACTTAGTAGATGTCTATAGAGTCTTCCACCCTACAGCATCAGAATACACATTCTTTTCAGCTGCATATGGGACATTCTCCAAAATAGACCATATACTGGCTCATAGAACATGCTTAAGTAGTGTAAAGGAATTGAAATTAAGCCATGCATACTCTCAGACCACAGCACAATGAAATTGGAAATCCACGCCAAAGGAAACCACAAGAACTTGTTCAACACATGAAAATTAAATAGCACCCTACTGAACAATCAATGGGTCACAGATGAAATTAAAGAAGAAATTAGACAGTTTTTACAGTTGAATGACAATGACAATACAACATACCAGAACTTGTGGGGCACAATGAAAGCAGTCTTAAGAGGGAAATTTATAGCAGTAGATACCCATATCAGTAAAACAGCAAGCACACAAATCCTTGACCAACCTTATCAATAAAAGGAAAGAATTCAAATCCATGCAATTAAGAATGAAAAGGGTGAAATCCCAACAGACCCTGTAGAAATCCAGAAAATGATCTATACCTACTTTGAAAACTTGTATTCTAATAAGATAGAAAATACAGAAGAAATGGACAGATTCCTAGATACATATGAATTACCGAAATTGAATCAAGAAGATATAAAAATCTTAAATAGCCCAATATCAATAAGTGAAATTAAAAATGTAATTAAAAACCTATCAACAAAGAAAAGCCCAGGCCCTGATGGATTCACTGCTGAATTCTACAAGAAATTGAGAGAAGACCTAACACCACTACTTCTCAAACTCCTTAATGAAATTGACAGGGAAGCAATACTCCAAAATTCATTCCTGGAAGCAAGCATTACTCTGATTCCAAAACCAGAGAAGCACCCAACTAAGAAAGAGAATTACAGGCCAATCTCCCTAATGAACATTGGTGCAAAAATTCTCAGTAAGATACTGGCAAACAGACTGCAGCAAATCATCAAAAAGTTTGTACACTATAATTGAGTGGGATTCATCCCAGGAATGCAGGGTTGGTTCAGCATATGTAAATCCATAAATGTAATACACTGTATTAACAGAGCCAAGGACAAAACTCATGATCACCTCAGTAGATGCATAAAAGGCTTTTGACAAAGTCCAGCACCCATTCATGATGAAAATCCTACAGAACATTGGAATAGATGGAGATGGTCTTTATCTCAATCTAATAAAGGTCATCTATGGTAAACTAACAGCCAACAACATACTAAATGGACAAAAACTGAAAGTCTTCACACTAAATTCAGGAATGAGACAAGGATGTCCACTCTCTCCACTTTTATTCAACATAGACCTAGACTCTTTAGGTGGAGCAATCAGACAAGAGGAAGAAATAAAAGGAATATAGATAGGAAAGGAAGAAGTTAAATTATGGTTATTTGCAGATGACATGATTCTCTACTTAGAATATCCCAAAAACTCCAAAAGACTTCTAGATTTAACAAGCAATTTAGTAACATAGCTGGTTACAGAGTCAGCACTCAAAAATCAATAGCCTTCCTGTAAACAGATAACAAACTCACTGAGATAGAAATCAGGGAAACAATATCTTTTACAATAGTACCCCCAAAAATGAAATACCTAGGAATAAATCTAACAAGGATGTAAAAGATCTCTACAATGAAAACTACAGTATGCTGAAAAAGAAGATTGAAGAGGATATTTGAAAATGGAGAGATATCCCATGCCTTTGGATAGGAAGAGCCAACACACTGAAAATGGCCATACTCCTAAAACTGTTATACATATTCAATGCAATCCCAATCAAAATTCCACTAGCATACCTCACAGAATTAGGGAAAACAATCCAGAAATTCGTCTGGAACCAGAAGAGACCTAGAATAGCAAAAACAATCCTCGGCAACAAAGACGAGACATGGGCATCACAGTCCCTGACTTAAAATTATACTATAAAGCTACTGTCGTAAAAACAGTGTGGTACTGGCAAAAAAAATAGATCTGAAGATCAGTCAACAGATTAGAAGCTGCAGAATCAACTCCAGACACACTAAACCACTTTGTCTTTGACACAGGTGCCAAACACTTTCACTAGAAGAAAGATAGCCTCTTTAATAAATGGTGCTGGAAAAACTGGCTCTACACATACCAAAGATTAAAACTGGACCCATATATGAACTAAGCTAAAATTGGAATGGATCAAAGATCTTAATATTAAAACATAAACATCAAATCTGCTGGAAGACAGAGGAAATAAAACTCTTGAGGACATTTGTGTGGGTAAAGACTTAATGAATAAAACCCCAATTACACAGGAACTATCATAAAGAATCAACAACTGGGATCTCACCCTATTGAATTGCTTTGCACAGCAAGAGGAGCCACCAATGGAGTGAAGAGACAACCCACAAAGTGGGAGAAAATGTTTGTCACCTGTACCTCAGGCAAAGGATTATTGTAGAGAATATATAAAGAACTCAAAATCAGTCCTCCCAGATTTAAAGACCCAATCCAAAAATGGACATCTGAGATGAATACACACTTCTCAGATGAAGAAGTACAAATGGCAAATAAATAATACATGAAAAAATGTTCATCACCACTGGTCATTCAAGAGATTCAAATTAAGACAATAGTGAGATTCCACCTCACTCCAGAAAAAATGGTGGCCATCAAGAAACCAAGCAATAACAAATGCCAGAGGGGCTGTGGGGAAAAAGGAACCCTTCTCCACTGTTGGTGGGAATGCAGATTGGTGCACCCACTATAGAAATCAGTGTGGAGATTTCTCAAAAATCTAGGATTGGAAGTCCCATTTGACCCAGCTATTACCCTTCTGGGTATCTTCCCAAAAGAATTAAAAGCATCATACCACAGTGATATATGTGCACCCATGTTTATAACAGCACAACTTGTAATAGCCAGATCTTGGAAACTACCTAAATGCCCATCGAAAGAATAATGGATAGAAAAGGTGCTATTTTTATATAATGGAGTACTACTCAGTCGTAAAGAAAGATAAACTAAAGACTTTTATACATAAATGGATGCAACTTGGGACCATACTCCTAAGTGAAATAAATGAGACACACATGTGTAAACATTGTAGTGTCTTGCTAGTATGAGAAGCTAAATGAAAGAACACATGCATATGTGTTTGTAGATATATGTACATAAAAAAACTAATTAACATGATTATCCTGGTGATTTTTCTGAGTTCACTGAAGAGAAAGATTTGTGCTGATATTGTTCAGACAATTGAATGCAGATGTTTTGTGCTCTGGGTGAATGATTTGGAGATGACAATGTGCAATGTATGAACCATTGTTGCCCCCTGATTGATGTGCTTTAAAATTTTGTTCTAGTTTTTTTCTTCTTCTCTTTCTTCTTTTTCTTTCTTTCCATCTTTGAATAAAATGGATTTGAAAAAAAGAAAGTAACAACAACAACAACAACAAAAATAAACTCTGAATTTGGCATTGGGCAAATCACAAGGTCACTGAGCATCAGGTTTCTCAAAGGATTGTTCCAAGTATGAAGCATGCTGGTAGGCATCGTATTTCTAGTGTGCAGTACACACTCTGTGCTAAGTACTAATGTCTGGATGCTCAGGGTTTTCATCCCTGATTCCCTTATATTTACCAGCAGAGTTCAAGAAAGCAGACCACTGTGGTTGGTGTAAGGGTGCGTCATCTGTAGCCTCGGTGTACACTATCATTTGAAAGGTCCACAAGGAGTTTTGAGACGAGTTTCTTTTACCTTTCCTCTCTCCATGCACCCCAACCCTTACCCCTAGTACTGGGGATTGAACCTATGGGCATTTTTTTTTCCTTTGAGACAAGGTCTCGCTAAATTGTCCAGGCCAGGATAGGCTCACAATTTTGATCCTCCTGACAGCCTTCCAGAATCTTCGAATTACGGCCAGGTGCCATCACACCCTGCTCTCACCCACATTCTTCAGATCACTCATTTCAGTACTATTCCATCATTCTTGATGATTTCAACATCTAACATTCTTATTAATCTTTTATCTCATTTTCCAGACTATAATTAGCTACCTAGTTCAATGAATAAATTGTTATTATCAATATACATAATCCTTTAATACCAATTTCAGCCATCCAACTCTGACCACCATCTCCTATGTTTTCCAGATCATGTGTCCTCACCTCGCACCCTAACTCTAACAATTTCTTTATCTTACCCAAGCCTACAATCTACTGTAATACTGTGTCTGCAGTATTCCTTATTTCCTTGAAGTCCTTACTCTTCTTCGCAAGCTTGCATTCCATAATTAGTCCTTCAAATTCTTCCCTTTCTTATACCTTTAACTTCCTTGTCTGTCTCTTGCCTTGATATACTTGCTCAGAAAAGCAATTCCCTGATGAAATGCAGTTTCTGCACATCTGTCTCCACAAAGCTAAGGCAGGACAGGGAGAATCATGGTGACTGTTCTCATGCCATTTCATGACTACTGCTCTCAAATATGCCTTTAAAACTGCTGACAGTCACACTACGTTTTCTTAACCCATCGATTGCCCCACACTGTTTCAAGCTTTCTCCCCAAAAGCCATTTCCCTGTCCTTGTATCAGCTGATGATCTTTCTGGTTCACTGAGAAAAGATAAAAGTTACCAAGACCTGACATGCTCCTCCATCCAGCCTTTGCCGTGCTGTCTCTGCTCCCACTGCTTGGGATGAACTGGCTCCTCAAGGCCCAGTGCTCTGCTATGGACTCGTTTCAGTTTCATTCTCTCTCTCTCTCTCTCTTTCTCTCTTTCTCTCTCTCTCTCTCTCTCTCTCTCTCTCTCTCTCTCTCAGCTTTTACCTTTTAACATAGATCACTTCTGCCAGCATACTAACATACCACTTCTTGCTTCCCATTATAGGTTCTGTTGAGCCATGTTTGCCCCTCACTACTGCCTATTTCTCTGTTCCATTTTATAGGAAAACTCAATGATAGAGATATCTACCATCATCATCATCATTTCCCATCATTCTTTCTTGAACTCTGACAAACCATTCAGAAAGCCCAGATAACAGGCAAAACTTGCCATTTCATTCTCACATAGATCTACCCTGCTCCCAGGTAAACCCCACTGCAGGTTAGAAGCCTGAGCCACAGGGAGCATAGACGACATCTCTTGCTCCTTTGTCCACTATTTGTCCCCTCACTCACTAAAGTTCAGACACTTGCAGGACTAGAGTAACAGACAGAGATGTAAAGGGAGCAAGCAAGCTTTCACTTGCCCCAGGCTGGGGTAAGATGACTTTAAACTCTTTGGGTTTGGCAGATATTTAAAGATTTTTTTTAAAAAAAAGATTAATTTAAAATTAAAGATCACTCATGATAACCAGTATTTTTTTTTTTTTTTGGAAGAAGATCTTACTGGATTTTTCTGACCTATGTTCCCTGGATATGGATGGTACACTAGTCCCCAGCTAATCATTTATTCCTTTCCAGCTCCTAGGACCCATCAACAGCTGTAGCTTCTCTGCTGAGTCCCGACTGCTCCTTCAGGCAGCCTTACTGGTGAGCATGGACTCCATCTCCTGTCAGAAGCCTGTAGTGTGTTGCCCATACTTTTGTCTCCAGAAAAACTTAGAATGCTGCCCAATTCAAATAGGAAACAAAACTGTTTGTTCACACTATTGAAGTAGCCAAAAACCTTTGTTTCAATGTTTACATTTTCTAGGTAGTAGACTCTTTTTGATTCTGTATTTCTTAATTCCTTACAGGGCTAGGGGACCGTTTGCAGGAGAACTGATGTCAGGCATTAGACCAGTGGTACTTGCCCCATAAGGTCTGTATTTTGTAGTCACAGCCTGGTGAGACCTAGGCCTTGAAAATGTACTGAATTCATGTTCTCAATACTTACTTGGGACAGAATGTTGCATTTAGTACCTGTCCGCTATTATTTTTTTAAATAGTATCAAAAATTTACAAAATTATATTTTCTAATAGGTTTTAGGGGAAAGAAGCATAGTACTCTTTGAACAGATTATAGGAAACAAATTTCTTAATGGAAAAATCCCAACACTCTCAGAGCCTGGCTGAGGCAGGAGGATTTCAAGTTGAAGCCCAACCTGGGCAACTTTGTGACTTAGCAAACCTTGTCTTAGAATAAAACATAAAAGGGGCCTGGAGACCTAGCTCAGTGTAAAGGCCCTTACTCCATTACTGAGTAGTGAATTTTTTTTCTTTTTTTAAGGTGGGCAGGGTGGTTGGGGCTTATTACAGGGAACTGGAAATTACAAGAGAGTTCTTTAAGAGAAACTATTCAGTTTAGAAAAAAGTGCTAGCATTACGTATAAGATGCAGTCATCATATAAGAATATAATACTTTCAAAGAAGGTGTTTTGTTCAGTGAGGCAAAGTAAACAATTTTATGAACACAATTAATTAGTCAGGGTCTACCATATCTCTTTACTTGAAGGGATCAGGAAGTCTACAGTGTCAAATTCTAAGAACCAGGCAACGAACAGGAGAAATGAACAGTATTAATATCAGCAGTGAAGGTAAGTCTTCTTTCCCCAGGATCAGGCAATCAGAATTCTTATATATTGGGGCTTTATGGAACTTTAAAAGAGGGAGTACAAAAATGACTCAAAATCCCCACATGAAAAAGAATATTGATTTGAGGGAGACTAAAATGGTAATATATATCAGACAGATCAAAGAGGCTCTTCTTTAAAATAACAATGCTACAACAAAGAATGGAAATTGTGGCTCTTCTTTTCCCCCAAGAGTCTCTAGTCTCCCCAAAAACCTCCAGAAAATTTGTTTGCATGAGCCCCACGCCTGCTACATTAGATCTGACCTGCATTAATCTGTGTCTGACAGCTGTGGAACTTGTCAAGTTGCTCAAAATAACTGATATTTTTTACCACAAACCATATTTCCTATATTAGGCTGGTTCTGGCACAACATTGTCTGCTATGGGTTTGTATTTCCATTCTGCAGGAGTATGGAAGAGGAGTAGTGCAACTAAGAGACAGTCTGTTGAATGAAATTTAAAGAATGATTTATTAGCTCCAGTATTTTTGCTTACCCATTTCATACCTCCTTTAAGAGAAATTACAGGTGTACAAACCTCCACTGATAATTAAGGTGAGTGACTTCCCCTTAAATTTGTAATTTAGTGACTTCCACCATATGTCTTTCAGTTTCAGGGCCCTTTCTCTAATGAAATTGTCTGTGTTTTAAAGACTCAGAAGTTTACCAAGAAATGGAAGCAATGGTGATGGACATTGTCAGGGAAGGATATGAGTTGGGAGTGGGTGGGAGGGCATTTCATCCAGAAAGAGTCCAAAGAAGCCCAGAAGTACAAAGTGAAATGAACTTAAAAGTGACAGCTAGTCCCTGACCTCATGGATTTCGAATTTGTTTTCCAGGTTGGAGGCAATTAGATTTTTCTTTCTCCTCGTTGTAAGAAGACGCAATTACAGAATTATCATCATAAGTTATTCTGCTCACAAAGATTGGTAGGTGTGGTATCTCCAAGGTACTGTTTAGCCCCTTTGTAATAAATACGTGTTTGAGATGATAGCTACCTAGCATTTGGGAAGTAGCTCTTGCCTATGATCTTGGATCCTTATTTATGTTGTTCTGGGCTAGTTAACAGAGGCTCAGATTTCTACTCTAGCTCAGATACAAACAGAACCTGCACAGGGGAATGACATTTTATGCCAAAATACACAAGACTGTCACAGAAAAATGGGACTATCAAGAAAAAGGACCAAAGAAAGTAAACTATGGGGCAAACTTGCCAAAATGTGATGTCTAAATACAAGGGCCCCTTTTTCTCTGAAGGAAGTTAAACAAATGAGAGGAAAGGACTTTGGGAAAGAGTGGCAATTCACTGATGACAAAGAACAAGAACAACGATATCCCATCTCAACCTGGGAAGGGAGGAAGAATATTATGACAAAGTATAGAATAATGGCTCTCAGTTTAGCTCAGTGAGTAAACTACCTAGACGATACTATCAGCAGCAAAGCTTACAATAATCTAGGTCACAATTTCTTATTTGACACTGCAAGGTCAAACGTATTTAAAAAGTTTTCAACTCCATCCCATGTAAGAAATAAGACCTGGAGCAGCATCCATCTCCCCCACATAAGAGAGCAGACCTGTGATGGAGGAGTGGCACCCCACCCCCAGGGGAGCACAGCGCAGGGCAATGGAGGCAAAGACTAACCAACTACCAGATCCTGGATGAAGACAGCGCTGGGAAGAGGGGAGGAGAGCAACCAGATCCCATGACTGCTGACATTAAGTTCAGCAGCCCACTTGAAACCCCCTGCCTTGGGGCCTACATCCAGCAGAGAACAGAGGGCTCTCTCATTCCACACCTACCAGCCAGACCAAGGACATGCCTTGGTCTGGGGAAAAATGAACAGAGGGCCCTGTAGTCCAAGGAAAGCACCTCAAAGATTCATAGACTCTAAAGGTAGGCATAGAGAATCATTCCCAACTGGATACCAAGACCACAAATTGTGGAAAGAAACCACTTATTCCAAAATACTGGAATTTTTTTCTTTGACTCAATCTTTTTTGCTTTTCCTATTTTGTATTTTTTTATCTTTTCTTCATTGGGTTTTTTCAGGATTGGAGTTTTTCTCCCACATTATTTTTTCTCTTCTTTTAGTTTCTTTTTTCACTTTTATTGTTTTTCCTTCCAATGTTTTTCTCTTTATTTCCTGTTTTTGCTATTTATCTTCTTTCTTCTTTTTCTCATTCTTTTCAGTAACTGTTCCCTATCACTGTTAATTTCCTTTTACACCTTAATAGAATCCCCGTCTTACTTTTCTCTCCTCCATCTCATTTTCCATTGATGGACTTTCATAATTTTGCTTTTTGTTTCATTCATCAGTTATCAAACCCCCCCCTCTCACATTTACTAGTATAACTACTAAGCTTTATGAATCTGTAGACAATTAATTTTATGGTATTGCTGTTGAATAGGAGTCAAGTTGTTCCGTTTAATAGATATCTACTATATAGGTCAGTAGTAGGTCGATATTTGGTTTTTCTTAATGTTCATAGTATGATTACTGGTCTCTTTTTTGTGGACAGGGGTGCTACTTTATTAGTCCTTAGGGTTTGTCAATCTTTGGTCTGTATTTAATGCTATCATTGATGCTGATTTTATTACTATAGCAACAATGTCATAGATGTTGCAATTAATTGGTTTTCTTGAGATGCCAATGTCTAGATTGCCTAAGGGTCATTGGTAATACTGTGGGCCATTCCAGGAGGACTGGGTATTGTGATAAACACACTGCAACCTCCAATCTCAAGTGAACAGAAGTGGTTGAATCCTGGGCAGAGGCAAAGTGTCACTAGCTATCCATGCCCAGAAAACATCAGTGAAAAGTAGGTATTAACTGAAGAGGTCTCCATACTAGAAATAAAACTTTCCATTGCAATAAACCCACAAGACTCAACACAAGACAAACAAACAAAAGTAGAAACATGAGAAGACAGTCAGCAAAATGCCTCCAAAAGCTCCCAAAGCCACCAAAGTTGATCCATGGGGCACTGAAGGGGAGAAAAGTAAAAGTCTCAGATTATTCAAAATGATATCAGAGAAGACAACAAAATAGCTCAACAAGGCAATCGACTAGATCACAGAACATATAAGTAACAAGATATTAGGCCAGTTAAACAAAATCATTAATAGAACAGCTAAACAAAATGGTGCAAAGCATGCATGACCAGTATAGAAAAGGATTAGACTCCTTAGACAGATTCCAAATAGAAATTCAGAAGATGAAAAATTCTATCGAAAGTAATGACAGTCTCAGAACTAGAAGACAGGGCTGTTGTCAGGGACCAATTAATGAGAGACACCTTAAAAGCAAAAGAACAAGACTCAACAGCTCCTAGATAATACGAAGAAGACTAAGATCAATTAGAATTAGTGAAAAATCAGAAGATAGCACAAATGGCCTAAAAAACTTGCTTACTGAAATAATAGCTGAAAACTTTTCAAATAAATAAGGTAAAAGAATTTAATATATAGGTAAGTGAGACATATATAACCCCAAATAGCTGTGACCAGATAAGCTTTCCCATGACACATCATAGTCAAAATTCCAGAAGTCCAACACAAGAACCGAATTTTAAAAGAATTACAGAAATGAAATAAACCACTTATAAAGGAAAACCTATTTGAATTACAGCAGACTCCTCAACACACTCCTTAAAAGCCAGGAAAACTTGATAGGAAGTGTTTCAAGGCCTAAGAGAAAACACTTTCCAACACAGGCTGACATGTTCTGCAAAACTATCTTTCAGATTTGATAGAGAAAGAAGATACTTTCATATAAAGAGCAACTAAAGAAGTTCATGACCACCAAACCAGCATTCCAAAAATTACTCAAGCATGCCCTAGAAAAAGACAATGAAGATAACAATGACAAAATGTCTAATAGAATAAACCAAGTAGGATGAGCAGTTAGATAAAAATGAAAGAAAGGGAATCAACAGTAGGAAAATAAAGCAATGACAGGAATAACTCAATACCTATCAGCAATAACTCTCAGTGTAAATGGTCTCTATCTCCAATCAAAAGACACAGACTGACAGAATGGATAAAGATACAAAATCCAGCAGTATGTTTTACACAAGAAACACATTTAGCACAAAAAGAAACTCAAAGACTAAAAGTCAAAGGATGGAAAACTCTACATGTAATAGGAGCCCCACAAAAGCAGGTAAAACTATCTTATATTAAAACAAAGTGGACTTCAAGCCGAAACTGATCAAATGAGGAAAAGCAGATCATTACATATTGGTTAAGAGAACAACCCAAGAGGAAGTGGTAACAATTATTAACATATATGCACTGAACAATGGGGCACCAAACTTCATAAAACAAGTTCTACTGGACATAAAGGATCAGACAAACATCAATGCTTTTGTACTGGGAGTCCCCAATACCCCATTATCACAAATAGATTGACTAGACAAAAACTCAACAGAGAAATACCAAAGTTGGCCTTCAGTCATTTCTTGTGCTCCAAAGCATGGTGCTTATAGTTTTCTTGAATGGTGGAGCACTGGGCATCAACTTTTCATGCTCTTTTGCTCTGCCACTACCCAGCTCCCAGAGGCCAAGGCTGTGGGTTCCACAGACCTCAAAAGCCCCACTGGTCTACAGGTGCTCAACAATTACCTGGTGGACAAGAGCTGCACTGAGGGATTTGCACCTCTCAAGCAGATGTGGTAGTATTTGAGGCAGTCTTCAGCCTACCACCTGCTGACTTGTGTCATGTCCTACATTGATATAATCACATGAAGTCTTATTTAAAGGAAAATGCCAGCCTGCCAGGAGTAAAGGAAATTTTAGCCAAGTATAGTTCTGCCAATGGGGAAGACACCACAGGAAGAGGAGCTACAAATAGTAAAGATGATGATATATCAATCTCTTTGGACTGAGGAGGAAAAGGAGGAAACATAGAAGCTAAGAGAGGAATGAATTGCACAGTATGAATCCAAGGGTCATAAAACCTGCACTTGTTGGCAAGTCTTCCCTCTTGCTGGATGTGAGATCTTGGGATGATGAGACAGATACAGCAAAATTAGAGGAGTGTGTCTGAAGCATTCAAGCAGATGGTTTAGTTCAGGATTCTTCTAACTAGTTCCAGTGGGAAATGAAATTTAAAACTTCAAATACATAGTTGAAGATAATAAAGTTGGAACAGATATGCCAGAGGAACAGATCACTGTTTTTGAGGATTATGGACAGTATGTGGATGTGGCTGCTTTTAACAAGACCTAAAATTTATCCTGGATTGGTGCATTTCAATAAAAGCTTGAAGGATTTTTTTTTTAAAAGAGAAGAAAGAAATCTCAGAGTTGAATAAAACCTTTGAACAAATAGACTGAATAGATACCTACATAGTGTTCCACCCAACAAAAGAATACATTCTTTCAGCAGCACGTGAAACTTTCTCTAAAATATAATACATACTAGCCAATAAATCAGCCTTAAATAAATGTAAAAGAAATGAAATTATACCATGATATTATCAGACCACAGTGAAGTTAGAAATCAATCACAAAATAAAATGCAAAAATTATGCAAATGCATGGAAATTAAACAATGCACTTAACTTCACAATGGGTTAAATAAGAAATGAAGTTACATTTCTAGAACTAAATGTGAATGCCAGTACAACACACTAGAATTTATGGAACACAATGAAAGCAGTCCTAAGAGGGAAATTTATAGCTGTTAATGTCCACATCAAAAAACAGAGCAAGCCCATATAAATAATCTAACAACGCAGCTTAACGTCTTAGAAAAAAAAAAAAAGAAAAAGAAAAGAAAAGCAGAAAAGTCCAAACCCAAAGCTAGTACAAGGAAAGCAATTAGAAAGATCAGTGCAAAAATCAATGAAATTGAGGCAAAAAAAAATACAAAGAATTAACAAATGTTTGAAAGAGACAAGATAGACAGACCCTTAGCCTATCTAACGAGGAAGAGAGAGAGAGAGAGACAGGCAGACAGGCAGACAGACAGAGACAGAGACAGAGACAGAGAGAACCCAAATCAATACAATTAGAAACGAAAAAAGTGAAATCACAATGGACACTGTCAAAATAGGAACATTACTAAGGGTTTGCAGGGACATCCAATTGCCAGCTTTCACAATATCCCATTCCTGATACCCCAGAAGTGATGCCTAGAACTCTCCAAACCTACAGTCACCTCAATTCCAGGAAGAGCAGAGCCTCACACCCCCACCTCATGAAGAACTCTTCCCCTCTCAAGCAAGAAGTGAATCTATAAGAACTGAATTTCCCCCTAAGCTTTAAGGATTCCTTAAGGACTAAAATAGTGATCCACCAGACTCTAGCTCACCTCATCTAATCCAGAAAAGCTGGCATCATTCTTTTGTGAGCAGGCTAATCTGAACTCCCTTTAGTTGCTGAAGCTGGAGTCCTTTTCCTAGTCTCCCTTTCTTTTTAGTTCTGCCTAATTAATTTGCCTGTGCCTCACACTGACATGTCCTGAAATTCTTTTTCCCCCAACCTGAGCCAAAAACCCACTTGGTAGGCCAAATTAAGGTCCCCATCTCCTCTTTGAGGCACCATGTTGGACCTCATATAGTGATAATTCATTGTCTTCATTTCAGAACTGCGAGTTTTGGATACTCTGCAATAAAATTAGTCTGAATGTGACATTTAAAAAAGGAAACAAACCAAACTGACCTTTACCTGGTTCTTTGCCAGTATCTCCTAAAACCCATGGGATCTCCAAAGTGGTAAGAGTGGTTTTGGCATGCCAGTGAAATGACTAGTGACTGGGATGTCCCTAAATATGTTAAGGATGGAGGCAGAAGGCCCACAAGACTAGTGCAGATCAAAGGGTTGAAGCTAAGCCCTGCTCCCTGGCCTCTGGGGAGGGGAACGGAGCTAAAATGCATTCAGCGCCAATTGCCAATGATGCAACCAACCCTATCTAAGCAATGAAGCATCTTTAAAACTGTTAAGTGACTGAGTTCAGATATCTCCTGGGTTGATGAAAATATCCATGTGCCTGTAGGGTGACACACTCCAACTCCAAGGGGAAAGAAGCATGTGCACCCGAGACTCTTTCAGTCCTCGCTCTATGAACCACTTCATATGCCTCTGCACCTCTATCTCTTATAATATTATGACCTATAAATTGATAAATAAAAGCACAGTCACCCTTCCTTCTGTATCATCAGAGGGTTGATTTCAGGACTTGGAAAAATCCACAGATGCTGAAGTCCCTTATATATAAAATGGCATGGTGTTTGTGTATAACCTATGTATATCCTCCTGTATACTTTGAATCACCTCATAGTTTGTAGGCCTCAGAGTAATCAGTTATCTTATGAACTGGCTGGTTTCTTACAAGCTAGCCTTGTCACCTCCCTTGCAGTCTTTTATACAGGAATAGCTCAGATTCATATGGGAGGACATGAATATATCCTGGAAAGCATGGCTCACTTGGAAGTTGTTCTGGAGACTCACTTTCATGGAAGGATTTTTCAAACCACAACATTCTTTTTTCTTTTCTTTTCTTTCTTGCAGTGGTTTTTGAGGCAGGGTCTTGCTCTGTAGCCCAGGCTGGTCTCAAACTTGTGGCAATCTTCTTGTCTCAGCCTCCTGTCTCAGCAGGCTCCACCACACCCAGCTCAAATCACACATTCTAAACCCAGGCTGAGTTGCAAAGTCATTTATCTACGTGGACCAGGCAGGTGATATGTAAGTAAGGAAGGTCTGGATGCAAGACAGTGGAGATTGAGACAGACTAAGGAGTCCTAGAAAGTGCAGACCTTAAGAAAGGGCAACTGACTTTTGCCTTCAAAGATATGGGCCCCATGTAACTGCGTCCCCTGATCCAAAGGTTTTATATAAAATGTCCTAATCTCAAAAACATGGCATTAGGGAAGCAAAATGCTCCCGCATTTGGCCCTGGGCTGCCAGTTTGTGAACATTGTTCTAGATCTCCAAGGTAATGTCCATGCTCCTTAGCACAGCATACAAGGAAGGCCCTCATGACCTCTGGGGCTATGTCACCTGACCATCCAACCTCGCTTCCCAGTCCTCTGCACCACGCATACATTTGCCAAGTATTTATCAATTCTTCCTATGTGTCAAGCATACTGTTAGTACTGAAGATGTAGCAGAGAACAAAACAGCCTTTAACCTTATATTTTAGTTGAAAGAGACAATCAACAAATGAATAAATGTCTAAAATATCAGATGGCACTAAGTACCATAGAGAAAAATATGGTAAGCTGAGTCCCAGCATGGCAGGTGGTAGATCAATTCTTGCTATTGTCACACTCTTGTATCTCCCTTCCATGACACTTCTCTTTAAGCTTAGCTGCCTCTTATACCTGTCACTTAGGACTTAGCTTGAATGTCCCAACTTGTGAAGTATTTTCTCTTATCCCCAACCCAGCCTGCCAGTGTGCGGTGACCCTGCTTCTTGCTTTCCGGGTGCTTGTGCCTACTCTTGTCATGTGGTTGTAGCTAGCTTTTAAGTTTATGCTTACCTTGGGTATCCCCCACTAGATAGTAATTTGAGGGCTTCCGCATTGCCTGAAATTTTCTAGACATCTTTGTTAATCAGAGGAACATCCTTTTTGTGAAGAACTTCTGGGAGGGAGTTGTTTGTTGGGAAAGACATTATTCTGTGCCTTTTTTTTTCCCTTTCCCAATAAGAAAGGTTCTTAAACCTGCTGCCAAATACAGAACTGTGCATGTTGTTATTTGAAGAGCCAATTTAAGGGACCTTGTGTACATCCTTCAATTTGGGGACAGGTTCTTAATGAGTGTAAAATATCATCTTAAATTTTCAATGAGTCAAAGAAGCCCCAGTTACCTTCACCTGGTGTAAGACCCTGATATACTCATTCTAGATGCATATTCATTCAGACATCATGCACATGAAAACATGCATGATGTTCCCTCAGTCTACAGGTGGGGACCTAACTGTGTACCAACACTCAGTAAATTAGGTAAACAGGATGCACATCTATAATTGACAGGCATCAAACATAAAAGCTGCCTCTGGCACAGCTCTATCTCTGCTCTGCATCTAACTTTCTGGGTGGTGTGGTTCTGCCTGATTCCTGCTGCCTGAGTTTGCGGTGGTTAAAGCCTCCTTATCTAACATTGTGAGAACCCCACTGAGGATATGTGGAGGCCTACTGGGTTTTCTAGAAGACTCAGAGCTGGGGTTCATGGCTCTGTACATTGCTGTCCCATGGAACAAAATGAGGCTGAATTTCTGTTTCTCTGCAGAGCACACATGTTCCACTGCACGCTGGAACGCTTGAGCTTTTGAGCCTAACCACAGAGCACTGTGGGCAGATCAACCTCTGATCTGTCTCATCTCTGGAAACCCTGACTTTCAAGCTATGTCAGAGCCCCCCCACCAAAAGAAAGTGACCAGTGATGAATCCTGGGAGGAGAGGTGACACTCGGGTTGCCTGGGAAGCCTGTGCCTTGGACGGATGGTCAGTTGTCAGTTGTGTTTACCTCATTGGCTAGACAGGTGCAGGGCATGGAAGAGAACAATCCACGAGTGAGCTAAACCATGTTGACAGGGATGTTCAGAGATGTAGTGAGGTTTCAGGTCATTTATTGGATTTATGATTTCTCTTGAATTGGTGGTTAGTGTCATATAATCTTTTTGATGGGACAGGCCCTAGGTTGGTTTGTTTAGATGTAAAAGGTAAGTGGAGATTATGATCCTTTAAACCCTATATCAAATTCAATCACCTCCATGAATTCTTTTCTCAGCTCCCAGTTCTGTTCATTTTTCCAACTTCAGTCCAAATATGCTTTCTCTGCTCTTTAAGCCAATACCAATTTGGAGGCTTCTTAGAATGTTTTTCATGGGTGTCAGAGGATTTCTCAGCCCTGATGCAATTTTCAGGCTGCTCAAACAAAGTTTGAGGACTGGCTCTGCTCCTCTTTATCTCCCTTACATACTGAAGCGTAGAGCTTATCTCTGAGGAATTCAGTGATCAGTGGTAGAACTTTTAATCTTCCACCATCCCTTTGCCCAACCTGGCAACTGATGTGTGGCATTGGACATACATTGGAAATGTTATTTCCAGGCAGATCTTTTAATCTTGTTGTAAGCAGATTAGGGCAGGCTACAGTGTAGCATGAGTTTCAGAAATGTGTTTGCCGTGACTGCCCATAATCTCTATAGTTATTTTATCATCTGAGAGCTGTAGATAAGGTTTCCATTGATGGTTTGTTGTGTAGATTCCTTGAATATGGGAACATCTTGCATTTCATTATATTTCCACAATAGAACCTGGGCATAGTGCTTAGGATTGTTTAGTGGAATGATTGATTAAGCTGCCTGGCTTTGCAGGAGCTTATCAGTATATGATTTGAGCTGCCCCCAACTCTGATTGTGGAGGACTGACTGATGTTTAGCAGAAAATCATCCAAGAAAGGCAAAAAGATTAAAAGCATGTATTCAAAAAGGATTCACAGTAACACAAGAAGATCTAATGATGTGCCTTTGTTAAGCAACCAAAGTCTGCCCAGCATGTGCTAGTGAACATGGAGAGGGAGGCAATCCCAGGGGAAGAAAAAGATTGAGACTGAGATGTCCAGTATCAATGGAGAAAAGTCATGTTTTAGTAGAGAAAATGTAACTGATGATGAACTCCAATTTCAGGCATTTTGAAGTGCCTCTGAATCAAAAATTGTATTCTGGGGACCTGGAAAGCATTGTGGGAGGCAGAGAGGTGAGACCTCATCAAAAGCAGTTTCATGTTCTCACACTGAACCTCAGTGGAATGTTTGGTGGGTGGAAGACTGATGTCAGCCTGGGATAAGTTCGCTCCTGGAAGCACTGCTTAGGGCCAAGATCCTATCTGGGTGGGGTTGACCTTTCATCTTCTCAGGAACCAGCAGGACTTCTACCTGCTACCCGAAATACTAGCACTGCCCTTTGACTGGCACTAACTCTCTTTAATTATCCATCCAGTGTCCAAGTTGTGGGTGTGGATTGGGTTTTTTTGTCTTGCAAACAGCAAATACCCAAGCCAAATAGGTTCATACTGAAAAAAAGGAAAACTATGACTTCCACAATTTATGAAACTTAGGAATAGATTTCCCAGACTGGAATCAGATACTCAGATGAAATCCATGAGTCTGTTTTTGTGTATCTGCTAACTCTGTTGCCTTCAGATACTCCCTTGCAGGTAACTAAACAAGCAGTTCTAGGCTCTCTGTGTTATTAATGAGCCCAGCAGAACAAGAACATTTCTTTTTCAGTGGCTCCTGCAGCAGTCCCAGAACTGATCTGCTTGGCCTTCTATCATCCAATAGCTGAGACTAATAAGATTCATAGTGGTGATGGACCATACTGAGTTCTATTCCCTTGGCAGACTTTGGATGGGTCCAGGTGGTGTCAGTTACAAGTAAACCACATAGCTGGAGAAAGGATAGGTGGTTCTTCACAGAAAACTATACTATTCATACCAAAAAAAATGGAGTGATGGCTGCAGGGCAAGCTTATTTTACAATGACCAAGTGCTGTATTAGGATTATTCTGTCTAAGGGAATAAGAGTGTTTCCATAGAAACATGAATTTCACTCCATCTAAATTTTAAGGCTAGGCTCCCGAAATTGGGTTTTCCTTTTCCTATATCATACAGTAGCAAATTTTAAAACAAAAGTTGGATATTTTATTGTGAAGGACAGTCATCAAGAGGACAAATACCATTTAATTTTCTCTCAGTCCACACAGGCAAGAAGCACAGTCTCTGCTTCTCAGCTAAGGTCAAACATTAAATTCCTAAGACCAATTGCTTGGTAACAAAACAACATCATAGATGTATCTGAGTGAAAGCAAAATATCATGTTGTTTGAGCTCTGTCTCCAAGGCACTCGGAGTGCTGAGAGCTGTTGTAGTGAGCACTCGGCCTGGACTGATGTTGTGAGATGAAACATTTTGACCCTGCCTCTCACAGTGGGTTAATCTCAGTCATCTGCTTCTTTCCTTCGTCTCAGTTTCCTCACATTTAGTATTAAGTTTTGGACTGGGTACTTTTTCTCCAGTGCAGTCTGTTTCTTTTCTAAACCGTTTGATTTTTAGTTGGCAATCAAAATCCATAATAGAACTTTGTAGTTGTCTTTAAATCCCTCACAGACTGCCTTTAGATTTGGAGACACTGTTAACTATCATGTGTCATGTGACTTTGTGACACGAAGCTGCCCACCAGCCATGATCCAATTCCCCCTGAATTCCTGGAGCATGGAGAACATGAAATGAGGCAGGAGAGACATCTGTGCATAGAAACCTCTAAATCTAGCATACTCCAATTTAATCTTTTTCTATTTTCTCTGAGACATTCCATCACTGGAAATGATAGGCTGCCAGCCAGCCATGGTATTCAGTATAGCTCAGGAAAGTCCTTCCCTCTCGGATTTCCACCTGGGCAATAAGAAAGAATCGTACTGTATTAAGACCAAGAGAAAGGTCCATGTCCAGCCCAATGAATAAGTGAATGAATGAATGAGTGAATGAACCTATGACTGAGGGCTAAGATTACTTCCAGTTCTGATTCCATGACTGAACTCAGGAGGGGAAACGGTACATAGGTATAAGAAGGGGAGAAAAAATAAAAAACATGGAAAACGGGTGAACCAGAGAAAAAGACTGTGGTGCAGAAGAGATATTTTGAAACAAAGAGCTCATGACACTGAGCTTCTGCCCCTAAAACTTTCTGCAAAAGGATGTACCTCCTGCCACCCCTCTGACCACTTCCTCAGTGCTCCCACCCCACCCCCACTCCAGAGAACTAGGGCTGAAACTAAAAAACCAAAAGAGTGCCTGGAAAATGAAACTGGATCCTTACCTATCTTTGTTCTCTGTCTCCTGATCCTCTCCAGCTCCTCCTCTGCCCTGTGTATGGTGCTGGTTGACCCAGGCACAGGGACAATGAGCGGAAGTCTTTGCAGCAGGGACACACGCACATTTACTTGTACCATGGTATGAGTGTGGGACAAGTGTTTGCCACGTTGGACAAAGGAAGGTGCAGAGCTTCAAGGGGAGATTAATTCAGAGATAGAGGAAGCCTCAGCACTTTTGTTCCCTCTGCTGAAATTTACCCCACCTCTAAACTCCCTCTTTTTATAGCCACAGTGAGAGATGAGAGGGGCAAAGAGAATGGACCGCATTGGATGGTGAGATTCAGATGTTCACTTTTGTGGTGGCAGTGGGGATGGGTTTCTACTGCTGGCAATGAAAGGAGGCAGATTGGCCTCCTCAGTGGCCAGGCAGGATGACAGAAGCCAGCAGGGAGGTGCCTGGGGAGGCTACGGGAAATTTGTCAGGGGCTGCTTCAGGGAACTCAGGGAGCACGTGGCAGGAAGGTGGCACAGAAAGGACACCTGGGACTTGAGATCAAGAAGACTGAAGGTGAAGAAGAGCCATGGTCTCAGATGAGCCACAGGTGGTCTGTGACTCCTGGTAGGCTTGAATGATGAAAGGGTCTCCAAGAAATGGAAAGAACATAACATGGAAATCAAACATCAACACCTGGAGGTCTAAGAGGAGTGGCGGTGTGGCTTCTTCCTGGCATTCCTGCTGCAGGACACAGATCTTTAGGGCCAGTTTCCCCTTTTGGGAACATTGGAATTGACTGTATCTGGGCTGCCTGTCTTGTTGAAAAAGGGAGGATGGGGAGGGGTGGGCTGAGTGTGAGAAGGCTCAGTGTGTCTAGACTACAGCAAATTTAGGGATCATAAGTAGGTAGTGATTGAGAAGTTCTGATGCCCTAAGAAGTTTTTTTACAAAACGCAAAGAGGAGACATGGAAGAGTGGTAGGTGTGGGAGTATAGAAGGGATCAAATGTAAGAAACTCTAATGTGAAATTTATGTTCTCTGCAATTACAAGTAAGGATTTTGATGTGTTACAGGTTGGGGGTTCTTCTTTGTGAAAGGCATCGCAAGGGCACAGTTGCGTCAGCAAGGTGGAGAGGGCAGCTATGAGAAGAACAAAAAGCTAAAGAGCAGCAGTGTGGTCTGAAGGAAAGACCTGGATTCACACCCAAGCTCAACTAATGCTCGGGTTCCTTAATTTCTCTGGGTCATTTGTAAAATGGAAATAATAACACTAATCTTGGAAGGCCGTTTGATCATCGAATCTGGTAATGTATGTAATATTTCTAGCACAGTGCCTAGCAGAGAGTAGGTAATAAATAAATGCATCTTTCTTTTCTCTTTTTCCTCTCCACAGTATTTCCAAAAGAATATTGAGTTAGCATTTGATTTTGAAGAGCAGGTAAGTCCAAGTGAATCGGAGGGAATGTGAAGTTGACATCAGGAACACGACCTACTGGAGCTCCTTCAGGGACTGTGCTGTGGCTCCTGCTGCATCCCTGTGTCCTCCATGGTGCCTTGTGCATAGCAGGAGCCAAATTCATATATGGATGGACTTGACCAGAGACAAATTCTTATTGGTTTTCATTTTGAGACATTTAGGATGTGGTAGGGAAGAACTAAGACACAGGCCAGATTTTCTTTCTAACTCTTCCGCACACTGGGTCTTGGAATAACCTTCTCTCTTACCTCTCTTCAAGCTTAGGGTCTGTATCTATAAAATAAAGGACAGGACAGCATGCTTTTAGGTTGTGATCTTCACACCAATGCTTACTCTAGTATCAAAATTCTACAGCTATGTAAGATTTTGGGTTGGTCAGACAGGGGTTATAGATTGAATTTTGTCTCTCTCTCAAATTCATGTGCTGAAACTCTAGCATTCTGTGTGACTGTATTTGAAGAAAGAGCTTTTTAGGAGATGATAAAGGCTAACTGAGGTCATAAATGTTGGTCTGAATCTGAAAGGTCGGTGGTCTCCTAAGAAGAACAAGAGCAAGAGCAAGAGAGAGATCTACCAGATGATCTTGATACCCTGATCTTGGATTTCTGACCTCCAGAACTGTGAGAAAGTAAATTTTTGTTATTTAAGGCACCAGTCTATGTTATGGCAGTGTGAGCAGAACAAGACAGCAACACTACAGGCTGATTTGTAAATAAGGCTCTGGGGAGAGATCTTATTTGTAAAATAACAACTAGTACGAGAACTGTGGCTCTTTTCATTCACTGGGCTGAGGCTATGCTTTTCCTGTTGTTCCCATGGCCTGTGACAGACAGCAAACCACTTTCCAGTTCAGAAGGTGTGTACTTAAAACCGACTTCTCATGAGATCCCAAGGATGGAAGGCTGTCGAGGCATCCAGCTGCATGCCCCCCGATCAACATCTGCTAGGCACTCAAAAGAAAGACTGGGCGACAAAAACAACTTTGACATTTAAGTCAGCCTTTGGTGTATCTTGTTCCCCACAAACCGGCCATGACATGTATTTTTGCAGTGAAGCATTTTAAACATCAAAAGGGGCCTCATAAAAAAGCCCACAAGACCCAGCCATTTCCAGTCTTAATAGATATTGCTTGAGGTATACCTCACACCCTACTCTACTGCCTCACTGGGAGCACTGCTTATGGGCTTACCTTGGGCTTTCTTGTTTTGTAATCACTCTCACACTATATCCTCTCTGAATGAGAATTTTGATTCAAATGCCAATCGACTGTGAACCTCAGACAAGTCAGTTAATTTACTCGAGCATCTGTTTTCTCATCTGTAGTCATCTAATCAACAAATAGTTATTGAAAACCTCTAATGCCAGGCAAAATTCTGTTTGGAACTCATAATTAGGCATGTCTTTTTGAGACATTCTGATAATTTAGTTGCTGAAAGGATTTAGTAACCAATGTATGGCCCCCCACACTGTCACCGGTTGTGGATAATGTGTTGTGCTTTCATACAAGGACTGAGGGTGGAAAAGGACCAATCCACAGACCTCTGCCTGGACTTACCATGTCAGGGTTGGCCACCAAGGTTCTTGCTACAAAAGAACTTGATGACCCTCATAGGAAAAATAGTAAATGTATTGACTGCTGTTAAAACCTTTGAGTCAGAAGGGAGCACAGAGGTGCACTCTGGCTTTTTGGTATGTGCTTTGGGTGGCAAGGTCATCTGGAGGTACGGAATACCAAAGATTGTCCTGGAATTCATTTGGTTTATTAATGAGAATGAGTATCTTTGGAATAAGCCTGTGTAGTTCCTCTTAACTATCTGCTATTTTGTTTCAGGGCCTCAGAGTAAAAACTTGCCAAACTGGAAAGGTGAATTATTTGTAACAGGAAGTAGTTGCAAAGCTACCACTTGGAAAGTGTGTTAAGAGGTCATTCAAAAGTTGCTTATTGAATGCATAAGTACTTGTCAGGCACTGTGGTAGGTGGGATATATATATAAGTTCTCTGTACTTGTGGAGTTTATGATAGACTGGAGAAGGTAGACGTTATAAAAATGTGTGTGTGTATAAAAAGAGAAATTGTGATAAGCACTAATAGAGAAAGAGAAAAATAAAAAATCAGCATATCATGAATGAAAATATTAACAAGGATCATCACATTTAGTTGGAGTGATTGGTGAAGACTTGTTTGAAGAAATGGTATCTAGCTGAGGACTAAACAACTCAGCAAGCTGGTTATATAAAACTGGGCAGAGTTGGGGCAAAAGGCATTCCAGGGAGCATCTCAAGCAAAGGTCCTGAGGTAAGAAAGAAACTTCCACAATGAATGAATTGAAAACCATTATGGATATAATGTGATAAAAGAGGAAGAAGATAAATTGAAACAAGTAGGAGAATTAAGAAGAACCCAGATACCACAGGGCCTTAAAAGTCCTGGTAAAGAGTTAAGGTTTTACCCTAACATCATTGGGAAGCCACTGACATATTATTTTAAATTAAATATTGACATGAGTAGATTCATACTGGCATCAGTGGCAGCTGAAGGAGAATCATGGTTCACTTTAGTGAAGGGTGGGGAAAGAGCAGTGTTCTCATCCTTCTTCCATGACCAAGCCACCAGCCGGCCAATAGCAGCTGCAGAGGCCAGCAGAAGATGGGCCACATAGCACTACTGAGTGAGGCTGCAGGAGAATCTTAATTCTCACCAAGATGTCCTGTTCTTAACCTGGAACCCTCCTGGATTCATTGATCAGTCAATATACCTTTGTGAGCGTTTATCTAGTGCTGATGAACAGACACAGTGTACCACACATAATGAGTTAATACAAGCACCCTCTCTCTTCTTCTGCTCTTTCCTCATCCCCTAGTTCTCACACGAAGCCCGGAAATTACAAAGATAAGTGTAACACGTAGGCTTGTGATTGGCTTCCACCAACAAGAGGCAACTGCATGAGATTTAGAGGGTGGGAGAAGAGAAACTGTTCTTCCTAGCAGTTTCTGAAAGGACTGTGGCAGACAGCAGAGGCAGTGTGGTGCTTACCTGCGGCCACTGATTATCCTCCTCAGAATCATCAACATTAGTACTGTTGGTAACTGGAATCACTATTGCTTGTAGTTGAGCACTGCACTTCAGAATTTCCTAAAAGTGCCTTTCAT
The DNA here is from genome assembly GCA_004363535.1 of Dasyprocta punctata. Taxonomy (NCBI): domain Eukaryota; kingdom Metazoa; phylum Chordata; class Mammalia; order Rodentia; family Dasyproctidae; genus Dasyprocta; species Dasyprocta punctata. The sequence continues at coordinate 26,955 of RJWM01008897.1, forward strand.
GGTCTTTGCTTGCCTGGACGTTCATTCCCACATGAGACCTTTCCTTACCTACATACGTCATACAGCTTCTGTTTTCCTAGCCAGCCCCTGACTGATACATATGTGTCACAGAGATGAAGAAAGTAATCCCAAGATCACAATCACACTGTTCCATAGGAGTCAGGGTTGAAGTATAATTTTGATCCCTTTGCTACTGTCATCCACAGCTTCTTGATTTTTTCCCCCCTTCAGCCTGGTAGGATGAGAAAAAGTTAAACCTGATAACTATCCTGTAACTTGTCCTTTCAAACTAGACAAAGATGTAAAATTTGCCTTTCTGTTGGAGACACTTAGCAAACCAAAGGAAAAAGCATGTTGTAAGCAACCACCTACTAAAGTGGGTTAGCCAGCTTTCAATGTCTTGCAGATTTTCCTGAGCCAATCAGATTTTGTGAGGTAGCAGAAGAGAAGGGCCACATATAAAAGAGTAATAGAGCACACCCTGTGGAGATGACACGCTCGCATGTGAGTGAATCCTAGTTCCACTCATCACCAAGACACTTAGGTTCTTTGAATCTAATTACTCATCTATGAAGATACTAGGCTTGTTTTTTGAGTCATTAGGCATATTATTAATAATGATGGTGCTGAGCAACTACAGCTGACAGCTGGAGAGCGTTTACCACATGTCAGACGTTCTTCTCAGTACCTCATGTGAGCGGGCACACTTAACCATTCCCCATAATGACGCTGAAGGTGACAGAGGTAAAGAATGCAGTGATGCTGACGAAGTCGCACACTCACGTCATCAAATATCTGACTTTTCCTTCAGTCAGGGTTGGAAAGTTTCAGGTGCTACAGGGTGAGTCTACAAGTTTCTCTTTCCCACTTGGTCCAGTTGTCACAGATAAACAGCAGACTTTGCCTGGTACCAGCAGGTGCCTGTGGCGTCAATATCAAGATGGTGCTGGAATTGGGTTGAAATGGGGAAGAGTTAACAGCAGGTATAGGCCGGTGACTCCAGAGGAAGAAACATCTGGGGGAAGGGTAAGGTGAGGCAGGATCTCAGGAAGTTTCACTTAGTGAGGTGGGTGTCAAAGAAAACTTAAACCTGAACTGCATATTTTGGTAGAGGCTCTTTAGATTAAGGAATGTTCCATAACCAGTTCCCTAAACTTACTAGGAAGAGTACACATTAATCCTAGACAAAAATTAATTAAAAAAAAATAGAACAAAAGGAAGGATTTTGCCAAAACCAACTCTCAAACCATAATTATGGTAACTGTGTGGTCCTGGTACCAGAGAAGATAAATAGATCAGTGATCCAGAAATGAGAGATCGTGTCTCAACTATAAGTCAAAACTTGATTTACAGGAAATACACCACTGTAATTCAGTGAAAGAAGAGATATAGTGATGGGGAAAGTGGTTTATATGTGAAAAAATAAATAGATAAGGATTCCTGGCTCACAATGCAAACGAAAGTGAACCCTGGAAGGTTTAAGGCCGGATACAAAATCTGCAACGATATGGGAGAGGATAACTGCAATGTCAAAAGCAACTACCGTACAGATTTATATTAAACATTCAAGGTACAAGGAAATCCTGCAAGTCAGCACAAAAATAGGATACCCAATTTAAATGTAGACACGGCATATGAATAGAAAATAGACACAAAGGAAAATATGATGCTCAACAATTACATATTCAAATGTTCAAATTCATAGGAAATCAGAAAGCAGAAAATTAGTAGACAGTGAGATATGCCTTGACAGCCATAAGGCTTGGCAAAAGTCTGAAAGATGGAGAATATGAAGGGATGAGGACACAGGATAGGACAGTCCTTTGCAATTGCTGGCGGTGTCAAGGGATTCAGTGACTCAAATCCTGGAAGTACTTAGAGAAATTAAATTTGTGGGTTCATGTTTACGCATAAACAGAGTGAGCTGGAGACTTGACTCACTTCTGAGATAATCAGGTGATCTGGTCTTCTTTATTTCCTTGATTGCTACCTTTGGAATTCTTCGTAAGTTTATGAAAGTTCACATCATGGCTTTCATTATGTGTCATTCTCTACAACTATGGTGTTGCCTTCACCTCTGGAGCTGTAACGGACTGTCTACCAAGTCAGCTTCTGTGACAGGACACTGCACAGATAGGAAGAAATAGAAATTTTTATTTTTTCTACACCATCCTTCTATCCTTCCCCAGTGACTAATGCACTAAGCTGTAGAAGCAAGCTTAGGTTATTTTTCTAGAACATCAGGACAATTTCTGAAGGCAATTACAATGCCACAGAGCCCTCAATCAAAGATAATTTGAATTTCAGCTGATGAGAAGATACAAAGATGTAACAACTTGCACCAAGAGGGTTCTCTGATCTGATCTTGCACTTCGATTTGCTTTGGATGAACAGAGGGGAACAGACAGGTTAAGAGAAGAACTCAGTTTGAGTTTATAACATATGGGATCTAACAACCTCTTGGATGCTTGATTTTCTTTTTTTATTAACTGCATCTCTCTAAGCAAATATTTTTTCTCCACATTCACAAAGCTAAGGTCTAATTTGAGTGGTTATTTCCTCTAATTAACAAAGTTGGGTGATGGGTTCCTGTAGTGGTTTTCTTCCATGACTTTGCCAACACATGATGTTCAATGGCATTAACAAATTCTGTGTCAGTGTTTAAAGGCTGCTTTCTTTGTATTTCCGTTCAGATCCTCTCTGTGGTTGAAAGATGGTCAATGGGTTGAGGGAGGTTTGAGCTTCTGATTGTTCTACCACAGAATGAATTAGAGAAGAGGAGGGCAGAGACGAGATGGTCAGGGACCACCACGGTGGGACAAAAGGCTGGGGCAACAGAATGAACTCCTGGGCACACTAAACTATTATTCTTCTTTGTGGCTGCCATGTTGCTTCTCTACCCTGATGATCTTTTCAACAGGTCTGTCATGAGATTCTGACAAAACCATCAATGCAGAATATTTACACAAAATGATCAAAATTTTACTGAGGGAAAACATCAATAGAGTCTCTAGCTTCAATTGCCCTTAGTGTTTTAAAGATCACTGATTTTGGAGGTCACAAGGCTGGATAATGCATTAATAGTTCCCCATTAACTTTGCTGTGGAAAGCACCTGTGGTGTGTGAGTTATCATAATGTTTGGCTAAGTCATTCTGCAGGGATTGAGAAGTCAGTATTACTGAAAACAGTGACTCTTCACTTGGGCCCACAGATATCTGATGGGTGACTGGCATAAGAGAAAAAGGTTTGGGATTATGTATGTGTGTCCCCTTTGCTGCCTTAAGCTTTGTGTCAGACTCTACTTAGCTCGGCATGTAGATTTGTTTCAATTGCCCTTTGGAACTGATATGTGTGGTTCTTTTTCACCTTTGTCTCTCCCTTCTTTTATGCCTCCATCTTTGTACTCCTTCAACACATGCAGCAACCCAAGCACCTAAAGTCCTGTGGCCTAATCATTAAGGCCCAGCCCCACGAGGCTGGGATGTTGTGTGTAGGACAATGATGTCAACTACACAGAAATTTAACAGCTCCCAGCATAAACTGATCATGAACCTCCAGTGATCCAAATCTTGCACAAGAAGAAACATCTTCTGGAAACATGCTCCTGGTTAATGGAGAACCAAATTGAGGGTAAGGGGAGAAGGAAGAAAGGGGGAGTGAAAGGATTTAAGATGTGTTGGGTACTCCTAGCAAACACCCACAGTGACTATTAACATTAATCATCATAAACATGAAATAAATATAATAATAATAATAGCAGTAATAAAAATGGGAACAGAGGCTTTAGAGATGTAGGGAGGGAGGTGGGTAGGGAAGGAGAGGAGAATTAAAAGGAATCAATATGTGGTATGTACACATTCGTATTCCCTAAGATGAATGTAAACTTTACGGACAGCAAATGTGTGCCAGTAAAAAACAATGAAAAACTGTTTCTCCCCTTTTCAGAGAGCAAGTTTGTCCCTCTCTTGACTTCCTCCAGCTCAAGCTGAAGTGGACCAGCATAGGGTGAAGTCACAATAAAGCTGCCCCTGAATGTTCACCAGTGTTTGGCTTGGTTTAGTTTTAACCTCTCAGGTAAAAATATCCTATCTGGTAATAGAAGGAGACAGAAAAATATAGCATAGTTCTTTTTGAAGAATGACAGAAGTTTCTGTAGGAGTTTGAGATAGAAAAGCAGGGAAGTATTAGCCTGAAATAGAGCCAATAGCAGAAAGAGAAATGGGAGTGAGGAGGATGCATGCAGGGAAGGGTAAGAAACATGTCTCAGGTGAGCTTAAGGTCCTGGATAACAAGCAGATGTTGGAACAGAGGAAAAGAAAGAAGTTGAAGCTGTCACCAAAAAGAATGACCTCAGGATAAACAGGTGGCATTGAGAGAGGGATGAAGTAGGCAGGATGTAGTTGGAAAATAATATGTTTGAGGTTTATTTGGTACAGGTGGAAGAGCCAGAATGGTAATCACAGAGAGTCCAATAAAATTTGAAAAGTAGAGTTCTCTAATATTGGAAAAGTAGAGTTCTCCAGTAAATTCCAATGGACAGAAATTTATGGAAAGGCATATATGGCTTACATGGGTGAATAATTGGGACTGAAGCTTAAGTATTTGGAAGTTATCGGCATAAAGATTATATGAGGCCAAAAGAAAAGGTGAAGTTAACTCAGGCAGAACAGTTAGCTTTAGTGAAAAACAAATAGCATGCACAATTAAATTTGAATTTGTAATGAAGGATGAATATTTTTTAGCATATTCCATGCAGTGTATATAACTTGTCCTATAAAGTATTCATTATTCTCCAAAATTCAGCTTATCAGGGCCCCATGAATTTCATTCAGCAGCCCTCACAGGGGCCTGCAGGATCAAGAAGGGCCATTTCCCAGGGCAGCTGATATGGGGCCCTGAGCTGTGTGGGGAGACTGGGAAACCTGGAACACCTGGGTCTCATCTGAGGGCTTCCTAAGGTGGCTTCAAGGGTGTCCAATAGTCTAATGTTTCAAAATGTTAGCCTCATACGTAGTGTGTATTGTCAGTGGGTACTACCTCAATTTTTTAACCAGTGAAAGAAAAACAATGCGCAGTACAAAGAAAGTTCTGTGGGATCCACAAGGGATAGGGGCCCCTGGTTTGCAACATCTGATCCAATCTCTGGAGTGGGTGGGAGAGGGTTTTAGCCTATAAATTACATTACAGTGACCTGCAACGTTGGGGTACATAGTACTCAAGCTATGAGAAAGCTCAGTTGCAGGGAGATAGCTTCCTTATACAAAGGGTAGGATGTGGTAATGACGTCTCTGGTCTATCCCGGGTCTCACACGTCAATACCCGAATGTGCCATTCTCCTTGTGGACATGTCGCAGCTAATGCCCACATAGCTCTAACCTGTGCTGAGCTGCTCTGCAGACCAGAGCAAGGTAAGCAGAGCCTGCTAGTTTTTCAGATAGCACAGAGACAGCCATTGGTGCTCAGAAGGTTTTCATCAGAAAGCTGTGGGTAGAAGCTTCCAGGGGTTTGCTCTGAGCTTCTGAGGTTTCTCTGCTGTAGGTGCTAAGTGAGTGGGTGTCTCTCTGAGACTCAGAAAGAGAAGATGAGAGAGAGAGAGGTGTTTCCCTTGGCTATGGAAACTCTATAAAGACAGAGCTAACTTTCCTCTTCCTCAGTCAGCACCGGCTGTCCTGACTCTGACGCCTCAGCCGCCACGGGACTGAGAGAAGTGAAAGCCTCCGCTGTGCTGGCCCAAGTCACTGGATACCATGCAGCAGCACCCGAATTATCCGTATCCACAAATCTTCTGGGTAGATAACAGTACAAGCTCTGCCTGGGCTCCTCCAGAGTCAGTTTTCCCCGGTCTGCCCTCTAGGCCTGGTCAAAGGAGGCCACCACCACCACCGCCGCCACCGCCACCACCACTTCCACCACTGCCACCGCTGCCCCCACTGCCACTGTCACCTTTAAAGAAGAAGAGGGACTGCAACACAGACTTATGTCTCTTTGTGATATTTTTCATGGTGCTCGTGGCCCTGGTTGGACTGGGGCTGGGAATGTATCAACTCTTCCACCTCCAGAAGGAGCTGGCAGAGCTCCGTGAGGTAAGTCTGCCATCTGGGTTGCTGGGCCGTGGAGTCACTGGGCTTAGGACTGCAGTGCTGCAATAGAGGGCCAGAAGGCTATTGTGGGTCACAGGGACCACTGCTCTTGCTTACAAAGTAGTTCTTTTTTAAAAGACATTTGTTTCCCTGTCTTAACAACAGAGGGTCATATGGTCAAAGGGAATACTTTCTGACTTGTAAAAAATCCAAGGCAAATAGTTCTTCCTCTCTCAGTTGTTAAGTCACTCTGTTGAGATGTTGCCTTATACCTAGTGATTCAAGGAATAATAAAAAGAATTTGGAGTCTTGCTTGGAAGTGAACTTAATCAACATGCCAGAGTAAATTTCCTTGAAAAGACTTGAAAATACTGGCACTACTCCAAATCTCAAAACTGAGGGACAATGAGACACAATTGCTTGAACAAAGTCTAAGTTAGGCAAAGATCAGAGATATTTGAGTTCTTTCCAGGGTTTGCTTGCTAGGACAATTCTGCCTCCTTTGCTTAAGTATCTAAATTTGTTATACAATTTTTCTCTTTCTCTTTTGCTAGTCCACCAGCCAAAGTCATACGGAATTATCTTTGGAGAAGCAAATAGGTGAGTCCTTATATTCATGTACATTGAGTTCCCCAGAGATAATCCTCTGCCCTGAACAAAGTTGGTGGAATGTCTTGAGTTCTGTTCCATTGCTGGGCTTATGAACATTGTGAGAGGAGTCCTGGCTAATTCTGAGTATCTGGTCAATATGGTTCCTTGAACTACTTAAAACTATGAGGTGAATTTCATTGCTCAAAATCAGTGTGACTGAGCACTGAACATAATTTAAACTAGTTTTCACCTTGAAAAGTGACACTCATGCAACCTTCATCTTTGACCTCTGGCTCTGGGCAGTGGGTTCCAGGTCTGGCCCCTCTTGAAACATGCTGGTTTCAGCATACACAGCCATGGCTGTGACTCCTAGGAGAGAAGGAAAGATGCAGGAAGACACAGATGTGTCTAGGAAACTTCCTTTCCCCTTTAAAATTCTCTAAAAGTGATTACTCAGGAGTCAAGCTTTATTTTAAAATATTTCATAGTATCTAACTAAGCTTTTAAAAGTGAGCAATGGATTGCCCACATTCGTAAAGTGCTTTTGAAATTGTTGGAAGGTTTGGAGGAAGATTTTAACCATAATTAGAAGGATTGTTTAGCATTACCCATGGAGGACCCAGGAATTACCTTTGATGGTAAAGGAAAAATCCTTTGTTTGAGACCCAGGACAGGAAGATATTGAACATCAACCTCATGAAATTTTAAGGCATAGTTGTGGAAGCTGTGGACAGAAGGATTTTAGGATATGCTTCATTTGTCCTAAACTGAGAATTTTTCGATTTGGTTTGAGTCAGAAGGTAGCTTACATCATACGTGGTCTAGTCCTCTCAATTTTCTTTTTAGAAGAGAAACAAAACACCAGACAAATTAGATGATATGCCCAAGATGACTGCGTGGAACAGGCTAGAAGAGAAGGGGTCTCTTGGTGGCTTGTCACCTACGGGACTTTCTGGTGCATGGGTTGTGCCTTAGAAAGTGACCAAACTTCTATCTCTCCATAATGGCCATGGAATGAGAAGTAGATGCAAAGCAGGAGCCTTCTGGAAAGACAGCAGGTAAATCTTAGCCTTAGAAACCTGGCCAGAACAGAAGGCAAGAGGCAGCACTGGCCGTGTATTAAGTCAGCTCTTTAGAAACCATCATTGAAATGTTCTGGTTCCCCAATCCTGTGTCCAAATTCCTAAGGGTTAGAAAGTCCAGGAGAGCACAGCATGGTGGAAACGTTTGTTAGAGAAAGAAAGCATCTGGAGGATTTCTAAAGTAAAATCACCTTGAAAACAGTGGAATGTGGCTGGTGAATTGGGTACCTGATTACTCATCTTTCACCTGCTCTGTGGAGTCATTTCAGTGATTAAAAGTCAAATGAACAGATGAGTCAGGTCTGCCTACCCCAGGAAACAATTATTTTCTTTATATCAACTCAGTTTGATCAGAAACCAGTGAATTATCACATGGAAATCAAATTAGCAACTTTTCTAATAAATGATGTAAATTTTCAAGAGGAGGGACAACTATTTCACCAATCAAGTTATCAAAGATTAAAAACAAGATTGGCCAAAGATGTGAGAGAAAATAACCTCCTTAAATGGTGTTAGCCAGTATGCATGTAAATTGCTGTGGCTTCTAAAGAAGAGCTTGGAAATACATACCCAAAACCTGGAAGGTATTTGTTTACCTTGTAGCCCATCACTAAAAGTTTGTGTTAAGAAAACTAATTTGAGATATGCCCAAGGGTTTGCATGTGGATACTCATCATTCCCTCACAAAGCTAGTTACAGTCAATGGTTCCATAGAACCTAAATGCCCCTGAATAGAATTATTAAATGTGTTACAGGATGTTCAGAGGAGAGCAAAATGTCCAGCAAGTCAAAACCACATAGTAGGAGATTTAATACTGTGAGGAGGTGCACCTTGAATCATAAGATAAAAGACGCATTTCCAAAAGGATATGTCTAGTGTAACACTGACTATGTGACTATCTACAAACGTATTTGTAGACAGTCACATAGTCAGTGTGTTTGTATTCTTAGAAAGAACTAAAATATTGTATGTATACACCAACATGCTAACAGTGAGTTTTTTCTCTGGGAGTTACTGTTATGGATTATTTACACTTTATTATCTACTCGTCTTTTCATGTTTTACTTTTCCACACCCTGCTAACTAAATGTCTTATTCACCCACAAATGTTCTTCAAGTGCCTTCGGTATGTCAGGCTGAGTGCTGGGTGGTAACTAAGAGGCAGAGTAACAAGGAGAACTTTTAGCTTAATGGAGAAGATAAAAGCAAGCAAACAAGTAAGATGATTTCAAATTGTACTAAAGGTAACCCAAAGGGCAATGGTAAGGAAAGTACCCTCTAAGATTGTCTATGGCATATGCCAAGGCCCTGAGGCAGGAAAAAGTCATCACTACATCTAGGATATATTTTTAATATTTAGAAGACATTTCTATTGAGTATCCTTTATGAGAATAACATTATACTAGGCTCTGTGAGCGACCTAAAGGTATACAGCATGGGGTTCTGTGTTCACCTTCCTATTAATGGATGACTGAATGCCAGATCAGCTGCTCAGATGGTTTGTGGTGCAGGAATGTAGAGGAGACTCAGCTTTTTCTTTCTTGTTCACTCCCATTTCCTTCAAAGAGAGTTGTCTTGAGTGGCTATAAAGGTCATGATTGCTCAGGTAATATTCTCAAGGGTCTGGGTCATTTTTACACTGTGTGTGTTTTATAGGCTAATCACAAGCCTGAGGTGAACAACTTCCTTTTTGTGAATCTTTTTTGTATGTCTTCTTTAGTCAACGTAATCATTTAAGCAGTAGCTTATTTTTTTTAAAAAACTTAGGCTGAAATATTTGAAGTCAGAGAAATCATATATAATTGGAGAAATAAGGTCAGTTTAACTTGGCAAGCATTTCCTGATGCATGGCCTGTGTTAGACACTGGGCTACTTACTCTCATGAGTTCAAAATATAGTAAAGAAATGGCCATCTCCTTGGGTGGGGGGATGATGAGACAGTGTTTACAGCTGCTACAGAAAAGGGGTCAGAACCAGCGAGAGAGTTGAAGACAGCACCCTGGATTTGATCCAGGAGTCTCTGGTGCTGCCCCATCTCCGACACTAGCAAGAGTCATTCAGTTTCTAAGCTTATTTTGCCAACTATGAAGTGGGACAATAAACCCTACCCCAGAAGATCACGGCAAGTTCGAAAGATAGCAAAGAGTGGGATGGCTTTTTTAAACATTGTGGTTTATATTAATCATATTTTATTGTAACTGCATCATTTATGTGTATGTCTACCTTAATTTGGCTTAACTTTAACTCCTCTGTTCCTAAAATACAGACTGCTGGGGCCAACAGTTGGATTTTGGATGATAAATGTGTACTAGAATGTTGCCATTTATGCTTTTAAAATCTTTTATTTAAATTGCAGAATTTGGCGTACCACCAAAATACCAGTTGGCCTCTCCTTTTTACCTATGTCTTTTCTTTGCTTATCCTACAGGCCACCCCATTCAACCCTCTGAAAAAAAGGAGCCAAGGAGAGTGGCCCATCTGACAGGTCTGTGTCTGGAAGGTATAGGTGGGGACTTGGGAAGCCTCTGGAAAAAGCAAAAATTAGGCTTAGTTTCTGGTCCTGGGCTTTGAAGGAGGCTTTTTTTGGGGGGGTTGGTGCTGACAGTATTTAGAACCCAAGGGTACTCCCATCTTTGTGTTCAGGTCGCTCTCATGCCCCTACTCTGAGCAAACCCTAAAATGAAACTATTGAGGTATATATGGCATGAACCTGACCCATAAGGAGCTCCCTCATTCCATCCTAAAGGCCCTTTGAGAATTTGTTACACAGGTTCAAGAAGAGACCTGAGAAGGTACAGGATAAATTGTGTTAGTCAGTGCATCCCTGGTGTTCTGGGAGACCTTCATTCTACTTTGGTCAAAAGTAGGAAAAGGTCATAAAGTGAAGTGAAATGGTCCTCCCACTGTAAACCATAGTTATCTGAAAACCAGATTAATATCACAAAAAGTGATGTGCTGGTGCTCCTGGAATTACTAAGGCAGAGACTGTAGAAGGGTTCAGTTGGGTCAGCCAACACTCACTGAGTACCATCTGTGTGCCAAGATTTGGAAAGCATGGAGATGCTTCTCACCTCCAAGGACCTTGAAATCTAACCAGACAAGATAAGCCCACCGTAATAATCTCTGTACAAGAGACAGTTTCTTGATTAAAGCATATACGAGCCTTGGGGATTTTAGCCCAAACTGAGGGCTGAGGAATCCTTACTGTAAGTGAAAAGATAGAGGAGATGATCCCTAAGATTTTTTAAACTTTAGAATTCCATAGATTTGGCTTTTTGCTTCATAGAGGGATCTCGAAGCTTAGCAGTTGTTGGTGCCTGTTCTGAAAAATGATGAAATCTTTATCCCAGAGAACTAAAATTATCTCAATGTCTTCCAGTGCAGTTAATTGGGAGTATATATTATTGTACCAATTGTGTATATGATTAAGGTTGAGCAGGCAGTTTGTCAAAGGCTTTGAAGAATTCAGTGATGGATCAAGTTCTGCCTTTTCATGGGCTGTCATGCTACGTTAAAGATTTGTTAAATGAAGGGCCTATAGTTTGCCTTGCAGACTTAGCTTGTTGGATACATAAGCATTCCTGGCTGAGAGCACCCCTCTGATTTATTTCAGGCAAGCTCTACTCAAGGTCCATCCCTCTGGAATGGGAAGACACCTATGGAATTGCTCTGATCTCTGGAGTGAAGTACAAGAAGGGTAGCCTTGTGATCAATGACACTGGGCTGTACTTTGTGTATTCCAAAGTATACTTCCGGGGTCAGTCTTGTGACAACCAGCCTCTGAGCCACAAGGTCTACATGAGGAACTCTAGGTATCACCAGGACCTGGTGCTGATGGAGGGGAAGATGATGAGCTACTGCACTACTGGTCAGATGTGGGCCCGTAGCAGTTACTTGGGAGCTGTGTTCAATCTCACCAGTGCTGACCGTTTATATGTCAATGTGTCAGAGCTCTCCCTGGTCAATTTTGAGGAATCAAAGACTTTTTTTGGCTTATATAAGCTCTAGAAAAGGTAAGTTAGGATTTGTCCATCATGGTTCCTTGTGAGAGGCACTAGGAATACTGTCTTGCATGAGGGTCTGAAGCATGCTGGAGGTTAAGTGAGAAGACACAAACCACAAAGACCTTGCATAAACCAGGTCCAGCAGGTCTGTAGTTCTTCACTTCACCTAAAGTCCATGAGACAGCCAAGAGGAGGAACAAGACTGAAACACATCAAGCTCTGGGCTGCCTCATGAGGACGTGGAGGCATGAAGAAGCAGCTGTCAGGTGTTCTAGACTCGTGTGGCTAAGAACATTTTGGCACATGGGAAAGGACACGTCTTAACTCACCTCCCAGGGAGGGTATATTTGCTACCTCAAGGGAGGTCATCTTTCAGTTACGTGGCTGTGACATGAAGGTGTGAGGGATGGAAAAGTGGGGTTGACCTTGCATCAAATAAAGAGACTGAAGAAGATCCATCCCCCATTGGTACCATTTTGACTTTTACATGCATGTCCTAGGCCACCAGGTGATGCTAACTGAGAAACAAGAGGATCTTCAGGGATCTGGTCCATTTCCTGCACATCATGTATATTTCCAGCATAATTATAAGGGTGGGATGTGTGTGTGTGTGTGTGTGTGTGTGTGTGTGTGTGTGTGTGTGTGTAAGAGAGAAAGAGAAAGAGAAAGAGAGATTTTAAAGAGTCACATAAGTAGAGAAAATGTGGGGAATGTGAAGTACATGTGTTTGGAAAATGTGTTGCATTTGGTAGTAGATTTTTGAATGCTTCTTGGCAACTAACTCTAATAGTTCTCAAAAATATTAGGCTGTCACTTGCTGACATTCAGTCACTGATTCTGTTTTCCTTTAATATGACCAATATTTATATAGATTTTGTATATTTTTATTGAACAGAAGACATGTAATAAAATCCATATTTTAGAAAACAGAATTTTGGCCTTTGCTGGAATTTAAACAAAATAAAAATAAATAGAATATAGAAAAGTACTGTGAATATAAATTTTAGAAATTGCTAAGACTTGTGCTTTTTTGCTTGCATTATTTCTTTTATTTATGATTTCTTCATTCCTAATGACTCCAGACCACTTTAAGAAGAATTTATCCTGGTGAGAGCTATGTAGCAAATTCTTCCATCTTTGCCGAGGTTTCCTTATCTCTTTCTCTACTCTGTTTCTGCTATTATTTCCCATTATTCAGAGTTTCCATTATGAATAGTATTACCAGTGTTAAACTCGACTAACTTTCCAGGTATTTGTCTTTTGAGGGGCAGAGTCATAGCATTGTGGAAAAGGCACTGTCTTTGTACTAAAAAAACCTGGATTTGAAACTTTGTTTTTCTTACTAACTTTGCAGTCTCTGGACAGATCACTTGAATGTTTCTTGGGCAAAAACAGCTGATGTATACACAGTGAAACAGTACCTGTCAGTTAAGCCACTCTCTGAGATGTACTTTATTCTCCAGTAGCCTCTGACCTGTGAAATCCATCCAGACACTTGGTTTGTTGGATTCCCATGCTTGTCTCTCAAACAACCTTTTCCCATTTTGTTCAACTGCTCATAATCTTGGATTTCCCTAGAATTAATTAACACTAGAAATTACAATACCTCCTTTAGAGTTTGATTTTAAATATCTTATTTCCACAACATTATCTCCCATTATTTCAGTTCAATTACTGCATTTTATTTCCTAAAATATCTTTAAAGTATTAAGAATCACTAATAAATACATTCTATCATTTTCTCATATTAATTCTTCCCTTATCTTTGTTCCTGTTTCTGTCTAGTTTAGATTTCATCATCTGTCATGAAAACCAGTATCTTGGAAAGATCCTTAACTTCAAAATGCCTACACTACATATCCCTTTTACACAGTGAAAAGAAAATCTTAAATTTTCCAATTGGTAACTCAGTACCCAGATATTGCCGGAGAAAAACTATCCAAACAAGCTGAATGACTTCATTTTTATTTTGTATTTATTATGTGTTTAGGGGAGTCATTAAATTATCAATCTTTTATTGATTTATTTCTCTGTTTTGGTTGGTATGAGTAGGTAATACATGTACATAGCACAAATTTAAAAGGCATATAGTGATAAAGAACTTATTCATGGCCCCATTTCTGCTTTCATAGAGGATCGTTTCTTATGTAGAGATTCTTTGTACACAAATATGACATCCTTTTCCATCAGGGTCTCTCAGACTTGGCTCTGTTGGTCTTCTGGCCTAGCTAAGTATAAGAAGGGGTGCTCTGTATATTGTGTTACACTTAGTTGCATCCCTATCCTCTATTCATGAGATGGCAGAAGAATCTTTTATGCAGTGCTACCTCCCCATGTGACAATCAAAAAAACAAAAAACAAAAAACGAATGAACAAAAAATCCTCCAGTCATTGTCAAATGTCCCAGGGAGTGAGGGAAGAACAAATTACTCCTAGTTAAACCTGTGGGACATTATGCTATCTTTGTCATAAAGGCACATTATTGTGGGTGTATTACACCCACTTTGAGTCTTTAAAATATTTCTATTGATGAATTATTAATTTAAATTGTATGAGTTTTATTGTATTAAACAATTAATACCTAACAGGAAAAAAGTATGAATTTTTAATATTCACTGAGTGCTTAGAAGAATGCATCAAAATTTTCAACATCTACTGGTTTTTGGTGTACAAAGTCTAAAAAATACACTAGAAATAAATTTCTGTTTGAACTACAAGGAAAATATCAATTAAACTCTACAACAAAAATAATCCTTGTGGGCTGGTGATTTAGTTCAGCAGCACAGTGCCTGCTTGGCAAATGCAAGGTCCTGAGTTCAGTTCCTGATACCAAATAATAATAATAATAATAATAATAATCTTTGTTTCAACTGTCCTACCCAAAGCAGTCTTCACACATGACAACTGCATGTTGCATGCACCCATCTTGTTTATACTGATAGCATGCCTGTTTCCCTTCCTGTTCTTTCTTGTAAGACACAGTTGGCATCTTTTTTGTTTTCCTGTTGTCATAGTAGGTCTTTCACCTGTCAGCTCACCAGTGTGTGCCACAGTTTTTGTGTAATTCCTGGGAAGAAACATCTTAATTTTCCTTTGCTGTAAATGATCTCTTATGAGTTCTATACCAATCTTCTAAGAAAATTTCTCAGTGATATTTCTCCCTTATTATTTTCTTTGTGAACTATCAAACTATGCCACACATATTCAGGATTTAGTAAAACACAACCATTGGCTAACACTTGTTGTTTCAAGTGACATCACAGTTGCTGCATAGCTCACCTGCAGCATGTACTGCCCCTTTGGTCTTGTTGTAGAAAGTTTGTGTCTCAGGCTTCTGTTTTGTCAAGGCTTCTCCATATCAATAAATACATTTTTGAGTATGGCTATTAGCGCACACAGAACATTTTACTTGTATTTCAGCATTTGTGTATTTCATAGCATGTGGTAGCATTTTGGCTTTTATACTTTCAAACACTGAATGGCAGTGCTGGCATTCTGTCTAAAAGGTTTCACCCCTGCTGAGATCCTCACTTTATTTTTGGGCCTAGCTCTAACATTGGTTCATTCCATTTGGTTGCAAGACCATTTTGCAACATTTTGACTAGTCAGATATGTCCTCTCATTGCTGTTTTCTTTGTAACCCGCATCAAGGAAGTTTGTATTCCCTGTATCTGTGCTCGTCTATTCTTGCTCCACTTCACTGTCACAGGAACTTTGGCTCACATGGCCAGTGTCAAAGTCATTATTGTCTTCATCTTTCATGTGTGAGTGTTCTGATGAGTCACTTTTGACCTCCTCCAAAACTTGGATATCTGGTTTTTCATGTGCCATTGTATTGAATTGGGCTACTTTTACCAGAAAAATCAAAATAGACACACATTTCATTATGGTAAAACACATGTTTACACAGCAGAATATATGAATGTACTGTACCACCCATGATACTCAGATAAACATACTCAAAGTCTGTTAGCGCATAAATGCGAGTAAAAATCCTGCTTTGACATTTTTGCACATGTGCACATGCCTTGCCATTTGCCATACCTTTTCTTCCACCATGTAGCTTTCTTTCCATAATTCCATCTGCATTTATACAATATCCTCCTTTTATCTAATTACAGTGGGGGTAGAGAATAATCCATTCATCCATAGACTCACATTTTTTCCTCCCTATTTTGCCACTTTCAGAATTTTCTTCTCTGAATTCTCAGACTATCCCCATCAATGAAATAATTTCAACACTGTGTACACATGTTCAAGTTCCTTTTCATGAATCAACAACCCAAAGAAAACAAAACGCCCCAAACTTTTCTTTCCCCTTTATCTTCCTCCAGTTCTGGCTTTATTCCTTCTTTCTCAGGTACAGATCACCATTTAGCAGGTGTTTCCACCTACACTGCCTCCATTTTCTTTACCAGGATGCTCTGCTCCAGGATCCTCACATGGTGTTCAGATGTCACCTCCTCAGAGCACCCCAAGTACAGTCCTCTCTTTCTTATTATTTTATTTTGATTTCTTTCTTCCTTACTAGTTTTTATAACTTGTGTTTATATTACTTTTTGACCACTTACAAATATTAATTGTTTCAACTGGAATAAAAACTATGAAAACAAGAACTTCTCTTCTTCATTTACCCCACAAGCCTTATCACTTAACACAGTGCCTGGCACATATGAGGCATTTAATAAATATTTGTTGACCGAATGTCCTCTCAGTTCTTGGTATGCAGGTATTTTATAGAAATAGTGAACCTATGTTAACACAGCCTCCTGAACGTGTATGTTCAATCTAGTTTTGAGCAGATTATCCATTGGGAATTTGAAGCCACAGATGAAGCAAATATAATGCATCTTAATTCTTAGCTTTAGAACAAAAACTATATTATTGTTCCCTGACATTACTTCGAGTTAATTAGAAGAAGGGCAAGGGAAATTCCAGAGCTAAAACTATCATGTAGGAGATAGTCAATAATATTTGTTGGATTAATTAACATACAGAAGCAAAGCTCCACACTGGACTATGTGTCATCTACTCTTCCTAAAACTCTTGTATTTATTTATCTACTCTGGATGATTAAGCCTTGATCATGGAAAAAGTCAGAGAACTATTATCCTTCTTTTGGTTTTTGAGCTGTATGTCCAGTTGTCATGATGAAATCCTTCTCACTTCTTTTTTCCTTGTTTTGGATTCAACCATCAAATATACCAGTTCCAAGAATTATGCTGAAACTACCGTTTTTTTTTTCTTGTCAATAAACCCTTCCAGTATGAGAGTGCGAAAGAAGCAGGAATGGGGCTGGCCTGGGATGACCTGTTGCCAACAGATAGCCATGATCCTACCAGCACACTCCTCTTTCTGAGCGGTACTAAGATGCCTTTGGAATTTTCTGATGGTTACTATGCTTCAAGTACTGGTTCCAGGGAAGAGATACTAGCAATTCCTTTAGAAATCTTGAGCTATTTTTCTTTAACTTAGAACACAAAGAATGTTAAAATCACAAAGCTTTTGAAGTGTTCATTGAAATGAGACCACGATCGTTCCTTCACGAAATGGTAAACCCAAAGTAGAACGCACACATAAGAAGACTGCTTCTACTTTGGTACTTTGAGGTTTTCTTTCTACTTTTTTTTTTCAAACATCTAGAAACACACAAAACCCATGTCTTTTCTAAGCCCACCAGAGTGGTAACTATGTTTTCTCTGAAGTAGGTTTCAACTTACCGCAACTTAACAGGAAAAGAACTCTACTGTGGACATCATTGTGAGAGTGACTAATTTAAAACAATAGCTTTTCAGAAGAGATGAATTGAAGGGAGAACCTGGTCTCTCAAAGTCAAGCTCTTTTTAGTGGGTCAATCTCTAGACACCCCCTAATCCTTCTCTCAGACCACATGCTAATTTATGAATTTTTAAAGGGGCTTGGATAAAATCTGCTGTTAATAGAGACAAATTTTTACTTACTTTCTTCCTTTCCTAAACTTTGGATCATCCAGTGGCAGACTGAAGAAATTCTAGAAAAGGGGATTCTGAATCCCATTTCTGAGCCCTGTTCAGAAATAATATAGCTATTCGTAGTTCCTGGGCTGTGGGAGTTCCATGGAAACCTAACAGTCCTGACATTGTAGACAGCTAGCAGACGTTCACCTAGATTGTAGGAAAATGTCAACCCAGTGAGGACTTGCTCACTTGTCCCTGCATGTCCCCGTCACTGGAGATAGGCCTCCCCCACTCTGGGTTGTACCTCTTTAGAAGAAAGGCAAAGCAGATGCCCGTTCTCCCCAGCTAGGAGGCTCCTTCAGCCTTACAGGGTCACACTTCCTTCTACTTCTCAACAGAATGATATGAGCCTCAATCTCACATTCTAGTTTTCTCTTCAAGTTTTCTGGGAGTTTCAAGGGAGGATCTCTGTGTTTTTGAATGAGCCCACACTAGAGTAGGTTTCTTGACTCGAACTTGGAGCCTAGGAATAGATGCTTTCTCAGTAAATGCCTGTCATTCCTGCACTGGAGTATCTTTATTACCTGTAAGGCATCGTTATTGTAAGTTGCTTGTGTAGATAAAGTTTACTTAAGGTTTAGAGTAATAAAGAGAAATTACCCTACAGCACACATAGTATAAGTTACATGTAAAATTGAGAACTGGAAATCATGACTATTCCCTAAATTTGCCACAGGTCTCTCCTTAATTATGCCACTCAAATTTCTATTGTGTGAAGTAAGTGTGAACACTTTAATTAATTAATTCATTTAACAAACATTTTTTGAATACCCTCCATATACCAAAAGCTGCCCTAGTTACTGTGGGTACAGGATCGAGTCCCTTATGGAGTTATATTTTAGTTGATAGATGGCAAGTAGACAACAAAAAAGCAAATAAATGTATTTAATATCCAGTAGTGTGAAGTACCATGGACAAAAATTAAGCAATTAAGGTGACAGTGATGGGGAAGAGTGATTGGTAAAAGGGACATGGAGGGCAGCCCCAGCAAGCAGAGAAGTTGTAAGTGCAAAGCCTCTTGTATTTACTGTTTTCATAAAATATGAAATAATATACACAAAAACAACTAGCTTGTCAGAGTCCCTATAAATGTTTATTCAATATTTTGAATAATTCTGTCCTCATTATATTCATAGTCTAGCATGATTACCATTTTGATGTCTGTTTTTTATTCCTGATCTGCAATTACAATAGGTGATATTTAAACATTTGACTGGGGCAGCATGACATTTAAACTCAGTGTTATCCTCAGTCATAACTAAGCCCTCCAAGGAAGCCAGGGCCACCTCAGGAGAAGAGAAGAGCTGAGGGAATCCCCCTCCTCCAGCAGGGCTCGTCACAGAGGGGGTAGAAGTTCTTAGTTCTCTTGCTGCAGCCCCAGCTTTTTGTGGGTGAACCACTTCAAAGTCAATGTGAGATTAAGTAAAAGACACCCCAACAGTATCAACATTTTAAGGTGTCCACACATGTCAGATACTGTGTACAGGACAAGAGCCATTGCAAATGAGACTAGAAAGTTGGATCAGCGTCTACTGGCATCTGAAATGTTTCTCTGGGCAAACATCTTCAGTTCATTGGTTTTAGAGAGGACGCTCCATCCTAACCCCATATGCGCACCACTTCTAGTCTGTGGAAAGGAACTTGGCACACATTTTCTGGAAGGGAGATTTTTCAGCTGTTTCCTGGACTATTCAATGGACTATTCAAGAAGACAAAAAAGGCTTGTCTCTGGCCTTAAATAAACAAAGTAAGCGTCTAGAGCTTCATAGGTATGAAGTCCGTAGAATGAAGACACTGGGGGTTCCAGTATATGAAATCTGTTTGCTCTCCTCATCCGAGCTTCATTGAGAAAAGCCACCGGCCCTGCCCAGATGGTGAGAAGAGACAAAAGGTGTTAAACAGAACTCTGAAGCGTGAGCTGCAAGGAAGACTCCGCTCAACCTCAGCATCCTCTTCGCACCATTTGGGCGGGTTGTATCTTGGCTTCTAAGAAATTCTAGAGGCCTTGGCAGGGGTCTGGGAGGGGTGGTGAAGAGAAGAAACGCTGCAGAGTGCAGAGACAGCTCCTACTTCTTTCAGCGCTCTGTTCCTGGGGTCCTGAAGAGACTAGGCCCACCAGTCAGCTCTTCCTACCTTTCTGAAAGAAGCCTGGAGGAGCAGTCAGTGGGAGATGGTCACAAGCAGCTAGATTTACTTTGGAAAGGAAGGTGAGCTGGCTGTGCTTTTGCTGCCAAGTTTACATTCATGGCCCACTAAGTGGGTGAAAATGTCAACTTCTTGTTTAAAAATAATGGGACATTTATTACAGTACTTTTTCTTGCCCCAAGTCAAACTATGAAGTATATGAAAAGCATTAATAGCTGCAATTTATTGTCTCCTTTTTCATAAGCATAATGCAAAGCATCCCACATCTATGCTTGCTAATCCTCATAACAACTCCCAAGTCAACAGTTACTAACGCCGTTTGGTAAATGAGGAAACATATGGAGGTTCAGAGATATTAAGTAACTTTCCCAAAATCAGAGAGTAGCAGAAGTAGGTTTTAAAACCAGGCTTATCTGGTCTGATGAATATTACCCAGATATTACCTGATTGTGCTGTCCTATTATAATACCATGATACTTCATTTTTTCAACAAATATTTATTAGATAATTATTAGAATCTAAGTATTGTTAGAGGATGCAACAATGAACAAAACAGGACATGTTCAATTTATATCTAAATTGAGATGAGTTGATTGGAAAATTAAGCAAATAGGTACACATATTAGGAAATTACTAGATAATAATAAACGCTACATGGAGAGTTAAAATATAAAATAAAAAGAACAGAAACCTGCACTAGAGGGAGGCATCTCCAAGGAGACCCCATTTACAGTGACAGTGCAGGGTTGGAGGTGTAGAATTCTCTCTCTCTCTCTCTCTCTCTTTTTTTTTTTTTTTGGTACAGTGGATCAAACTCACGACCTCGCACCTGGCAGGCTGGTGCTGCGCCACTGAGCTAAATGCCCGGCCCTGAGGCACAGAATTCTTGCTTAGCATGCATGATGTCTGGGTTCCATCTCCAGCTCTGAAAAATAAAAATAAAAATAAAAATAAAAATAGAAATAAAAATAAAAATAAATAAATAGATGGTGCCATCATTAGACAAAAGAGCACTCCCAATGGAGGAAGGAGCTTTCCATTGTCATAGGCCTGCTTTTCATATTTTGGGTGAAACAGTGCACAGTTAGGGGGGACTCCGAAGCACATGGCAATACCTTTAGCATTCCTAAGGCCTAAGTGACAATAGGCCCCCTGCTTCCTGTGACAACGAAACATAGCTCTCCTTCATTTCCACACTCCCCTCTGGTGGCAGCTTCCTCTTCCCCTCTTGCTGAAAACCAGCTGTTCTGAAACAGAAAGGAGTTTGTTATGTTGTAAGAATGGAATGAAGAATTGCGTAGCTGGGATTGGGGAACTTCAAAGAGATGGTACTAGAGAGGTAAGCAGGGCCCTCAATTAGATAGGGCTTCATAAACTGGGGTGAAGAGTTCAGATTTTATTGTTAATACTAGGGGAAACTACTGAAAAGCACCATAGAATGAGAGTTGAAGGGAAATGGAAACTTTTTATGTATATCTTGGTATTAGGGTTTTCAGGCTTGCTGATTGGGTGTTGGATGCATGGGAAAGAGATGAATCAGGGATTACACCTACTATCTTTTTCAGTTTCCTTCACAGCACCCACTGTAATTCTTTCCTAAGCTTCTTTTTTTCCTATTTGTCCTATTTCTCCTAATAGATCCCTGCCTCATGTCTACCCTTATTTTGGAGCTCAAATTAAATGTTTCGAGTGAATGACTGCACAGGACAATGTGGACACCATCTTTTCCTCAATCCATACAGAGCTTTTCTATTCTGTTTGGTGGCAATAGGCACAGAATATCACTATAGGGGTGATTAATAAAAAACCTCTAATATTTTTCAAGTGATAATTTGTACTGATGTTACACAGAAGACCTATTAAATATTTCAACTGTGGCAGGAAGGCTGTAGGCTTAATTGCAAACTCAGGGTTATTTCTCTCTGTCTCAGTGAGTTGTGATTCAGGTTAAATTTCCTCCTAATGTGAACAAGGATCATTTCCTCTTTCAAACCTGGCACAGAAAGTTCCCAAATCCACTAAGGTTTATAATCTAGAAGCTTCATTTATAGATCTGAAAGAATACTCAATCTTTGGTGCACTGTTTTTAGAGTGCTTAAATTGTGCCTTCAATAATCTCACCAATTACAAGCCCTTCTCACCTTTATGATATTCAGTGGTAAAGCATGACTAAAGGTCAGCGTTGGCTTAAACATTCTCCACTCATTTTGGATTAGAACATCTTACATCTGAAAAATCTTTTGATATTGAAAATTCATGTGACATTTTGTTTATTTATACAGCCATTTTATTCAGTCATTCATTAAATGAATATTTAGTGTGCTACTCTGTAAAGCAGTGATACTGTACTTGTGATTTCAATAAAGGAGACAAGAGCCAAATTTTCTTTCCTCATTATGTTCTAAAAGAGATTTTAGTCTCCCTCCCTCCTTCCTTCCCTGCCTCCCTCTCCACTTTTCTCTCCTTCCTTCCTTCCTTCCTTCCTTCCTTCCTTCCTTCCTTCTTTCCTTCCTTCTTTCTTTTCTTGCTTTTCCTTTCCCTCTCCTGCACTCATGCTAGTCTCATCAGAATTTTCCCTGGCACCGTTAATTTTATCATTCTCTTTTCTCTGCACTGGAATACTTACAGTACAAGAGACTGAGAGTTTTCCATACTATTTAATAAATGCATCTGGGACCAACAGGAAGCTTGGGATCCTATGGAGAGCCATACCTTCACACTGAGATCTCTGTTTCCATAGTACTTGACTTTCAATGAGTACACATTCTCTAATAGGTAAGCGCCATATCAGATTACCTCCTAGGAATGTAGATCAGACTGTAATCCCCCATAAATAGCTCATAGCAACAAAACAACTCCTTACTACCAAGTAGAGATCATTTTCTGGGAGATGGCTAGTGAAAACCAGAGACAGTAGGAAGAGAATGTGCCTTACACACAAAATATAATTAGAGTTCTTTTTATTCATATGGAATCAGGTTTTTCTCCAGGGTAGATCTTGAGGGTGGGACTTTCAGAGGATTGCATACAGTATGCAATGATATTAGTGGTAAGAGGATTGATATTTCTCCCAGTAAGAGGCCAGGCAACAATTTATAACTTCAGATGACAGATTGTGGAAAGGGAAGCTATTGAAATGATAGATTTGTTATATCAGTAAATTTTTATTTCTTTGTAAATATTTTAGGACTTTTATTTTCACTTAACTCTCTTCCTCATTTTTTATTTTAGCCTGATAGATTCAGTTATAAAAACAGATTGCAAGGATCATGTTACTTATTTTTTAATTTTTAAAAAAAATTTTTGGAACCGGGGATTGAACTCATGGCCTCAAGCTTGCCAGGCAGGCACTTGTACCACTGAGCTATATTCCCAGCCAAGAAATTTCCTTATTTATCAGTTAATTTTTGTATTTTTCTTTAGGAACATCTGTACATCTCTATCATCTAAGACTGAAATAAATTATCCAGAACCCATGCCTCTGGTCTGTGTTAAATATATAGAAATATACTGTTCAAAAGTTGTCCATTACTGTGAACAAACTTAATTCCAAATATATTATAATCGGGTATTTAGTATAATTGATAGATTTCTCTTAAAAAAGGAAATGCTTGTTTTCAAAAGACTAAATTTAACAAATAATCATTCAAGGTACTAACAAATAATACAGTCAAAGAATTTCTCATGTGTGCATATAGATGGCTCCTAAAGACTAGAAGTAAAGAACACCATCTCTGGTTTTCTTATATCTTACTTTCATTAAAAGAGACCTTGTATTCTGTGATTCTATTTGATCTCTCCCTAAAATCATCCTACTATTTATTTTCTGATTTTAGCCTATACTAAATAATTGTTAACCTGAAAAATATGTGCATTTTAACAGTGACATGTAACTAACAACAAGTATTCTTTGATCACCTGCTGTGTGCTAGACTTGGGGTCAGGGACAGAGATACAGAAGTAAAACACTCCTGTGTTCAAGGAGCTCATAGGTTATGGGTGAGGTGGTGACATCAGGCTCAGGCCAATCCCGGGGGCAAATGATGTGCAAAAAGCTCTCTGCAGCAGCAGGGGGCCCACGACTCATTCTTGGAAAGCAGGTAAATCCTGACAGGGAGATCCAATTGAAGCAACTGGAAAGTTGCTTGGGAAAGAAAGGCTAAAGACCTGAAGGGGAAAGAGAGCACGACCCACCGACCCACCGTGGCTTTTATTTGAGGTTTGCACTGCTGCAGCATAGAATCCTTGTGTAGGAGTGTGACTTCTCATCAGGGGTCTTGCAAGCCATGTTGGGATATTTAATTATAAATGAACTAATCTGCTTCTCTCCCCATTTCTATTAAACCAGGAACCATCCTGCCGTAGCACAGGCAGCCAGGATTTGCCATGCTTATGTTAGGGAAGGGCTACTAGAGAAACACTCAGGAAGGTCTGATTCCACCTGACTGTCTAAGCTCTTCAAGAAAAAGGATTTCTTTCTAGATGGACCCAACACATGAAGCAGTTGATCCTAATAACACTTGGTGAATATTTGGTCAATTAATGAAGAAAAAAATATTCTTGCGAGTGTCAAAATTTTATTTTGAGTTATAAGAACCCACCTTTCGAGGTTTCAGTAGTATTCATTTCAAAGGCTTCAGGTAAGCAAGTTAAAGACCAGTGTGATGGATTTGGCAGCGTACGGCATTAATCAGAGCTCAGGTGGAGGATTGTGCTTCCCCCAGGCCAGAAAACTCTTCTGCCTCAGTGGAGATGTGCCCGTCTCTTCTAGAGAAGAGTGACTAGCAGTGATGTGCCCAGGTGTGTGTCACTGAGAAGGGACCTTCTCCACGCTCTCCTTCAGGTTCAGTCTGGAAATGGGAGGAACGTGTAATACAAACCCTACATGCATTGGTGGGTCAGAAAGCAGAAGCTAACTATGCTTCATGATCTCAGTGGAAACAGGATAGTGACAATTTTGTAAAGTTTCCCTCTACCCTGCATAGGGTAGAAATAATAGAATACAGAGGAGTATGTGTGAAATTTGAGAAGAAAGACCTTTAAGAACTCATAAACCACATAGGGCTGACGGCGTCCCAGGTGATGGCGCAGGTCTCGGTGAGGGCTGAGACCAGGTGTTTCCTGCTGTCCTCCCCAGCGCTTCAACGTACTATCACCCTGAGATGTGACGGGTGGACAGACAGGGAAAGAAACTGAATTAACTGAGGAAATTTTAATTTAGATTGGGACTGAATTCCCTCCTCCAGCAAAGGAATGGAGATACAAAATGAAAATTAAGATAAGTGACAGTCAAATAAAAACTTACGTTTTATACACTTTTAAATTTGTGGGTTGAGATTTGTATCACTACATTATTAAAAATGGATTGAATTCTACATAAGATAGTGGACACCAGTCCTTTACCCTTCTGCTCAGCTTTCTGCATGTAGCTGGTGCAGGTTGGGCATGCACAAATGTGAATAGAAGAGGTTCCCTGATTCCAAGATTACTCTGTAAAGTGGGGATGAATGGCACGGATACAGTCAAAATATGATGGGATCTTGCTAGAGCAGAGGAATATCTACTAGAGACATCCAGTGTTGGCTTTTCAGAGGAAACAATTTTAATTTGTTTACCTGAAGTCTTTAGATGAATACCACTGAAACTTCAAAAGGCGGGTTCTTATAAATCAAAATAATTTTGGTTAAGACATAAGAGTGTTCCTTTTTATCCTAACATCTCTCTCCAGTGTCAGCCCGGGGAAGGAATGGTACAGGCCTGACTTAAGAAGAGGTCAGGAAGTAGAGAAGTGTAACCAGAGCGCTTCAGGACTCAGCCTGGGCTGATGCCCAAATTCCAGAACAGGAAATTTGGGCAGGTGGCAGAGACATTTACCAAAAGACACAAAGCAGGAGAGGCTGGTGGGCTCTGGGAAAGATGCAAGTT
Source organism: Dasyprocta punctata (assembly GCA_004363535.1). Taxonomy (NCBI): domain Eukaryota; kingdom Metazoa; phylum Chordata; class Mammalia; order Rodentia; family Dasyproctidae; genus Dasyprocta; species Dasyprocta punctata. The sequence goes on from RJWM01008897.1 coordinate 52,780, forward strand.
CAGTTAGGAAACTAAGTTTTTGTTCAATGAAGAGCAGAGTGGTTGAGATTTCTTTGAATGGTAGAGTAAAGGGAAAAAGAAAAGAAGTGATGAAAATCTTGGGGAAGGAATTATTATTTTCTACTTGGTTATACCTTTTGATTTTTATTAACTAGCTTTAAAAAATATATTCTATTAGTTCCTGTTAATTTTACAAAATATTGGGTTTCAGTGCATATACTTATTTTTGTCTTATCCATCCCCCCACTAGCTTTCCTTACACCCATCTCCCTACTCCCTTATTCCCATCCTCTTGTCTAATAATAGTCTCCTCATTGTTTAAATTATACCCCAACCACGAGGGCCCTGCAATCTGATTTTATTCTGCTAAGACTGGCTGCTCCTGTTTTCTGTTATATTAATGTTTTCTCTTTCCCTCCTCACCCTCCTTTTTAGTCCTTCACTCTTTTTCCTATCTCCTCCCTTGAGTCTCAACTTGACAACTGAAGGCTTTTTTCTGCCTCCTTCCATCTCTGTCTCTCCCTCCCTTGAATTCTCAGATTCATGTCTAGATGGGCACAGACACAGCACTGAATTTAAACCAAACTTCACGCAGTGGGTAGCAGATGCTCTTCCTCCCAGCCAGCCTTTCAGAGTAACTTCGTGTTTGCAAGAGGAACAAGCCAAAATAAATTGCTTTACTGAAGAAAAGACAGACAGAAGAAAGGCAGTGTCATTTCCTATGCTGAGACTATGACTTAATACTCAGCAACTTGGGTCAAACCTTTAACCAAAAGGAGGAAGTCCTAGTAGACAGCTAATTACCAGGGGAGAATATGTATTTAATTTTAGAAATCCCGAGTTTCAGTAACTGATGAGGTAAACCAGTTTGGGGATGAACGTAATTGGTTTGGATTTGCGCATGCCACATCCAAGGTCTGGGGGACATTCATGTGACCATGTCACATCGGAAGGATTGACGCACAGGAGACTGCAGGGCCAGTTACAAATTTATGGGCTACCTCTATGTTTGAAGCTTTGGGAAGTGATAGGGAAGCATGTGGAAAATAGCAAAAGCTGAGGCTGGGGATTGGGCCTTAGATTATACTCAATTTGGTAGACGGAAGAGGAAGTAAAACTGTAATGAGAAAGATTACCACTTGTGGCAGAGGAATTGTGACAATATAGCCTCTTGCACACCAAGGCCAATTGAGTTCTGAGAAGGAAGGTGTGGTTATGAGTGTCTGTGGCTAAAAAGAGATCAGGCGCATGACCCACGAATAAAAGCCATCCTTTATGGTGACCAGGACCACTGGGGACGTTTGAGAAGATAGTATCAGGGCAGTGTGCAGCAGACGGGACCTGAATGTTTGCAGTTAGGAAGCGATTCTGTGGGAAGGAAATAGGGAGGTGAGAAAAGACAGTGCTTCAAAAGCTCTGGGCAGGAAATGAAGGAAGAAAACCCCCAGAACCTGTTGTCTACATTGGAGAAACAAATGTTAGGCTTCCTTACTGCTCTGGATTAGGAGGTCTCGCATTTTGTGATGTTTGTGCAATATGTAATAATGTCTTTTCTCATTTTAACAAATGCCTACTTTTATATCTAGTTTTGTGTTTGTAATTTTGTATTTTTCTAAAGGAGGCCACCAAATTAAGATTACATAAACCCAAACCTGAATGCTCCCCCAATAAGCGTCCATGTACTCAGAACAGATTTATCAATAAGAGAATTTCTTCTCTCCTGTCTTCTCTGGTCCAAGAAGAGTTTGGGTAGAGATAAGTTGGAACTCTCCCAGTGGACGTGCTGGCATATTGGTGGTGACCAAGCAAATGCCAACAGTGAAGTGACTTTGAATGTTGAATGAATGACTCATTTTGACTCCTCCTAGCTAAAGCCTTTCTTTCTTTCCCTTAACCTCCCATCAGTGTCAATTGATGGATCAACTCCTATTGCTTTGGAAGATCCCTTGGTGGGTGAGATTGGGTAACTGGGTCCTTCATCAACCCGAGGTTCTGTGTTTGTTTCAAAGAGCAGGACTTCGAGGGCGTCTGTGAGTGATGGGGTAGGAGTGGTAGAGAGGGTGATAGCAGGGAAGTAAGTAGCTGTTGAAGAGATTAAGTGAGTGGGCAGCTTGGGGGGTTTTGTCTAGGTGAGTGGCCTGGGGTGAGTAGTGCCAGGGTCTTTTGGAACTGGCCAAAGGCACAGGCTCAGCCGACAGGACAAGGGCGGGGTGGAAGCCGAACCTGGGAGGCCACGCAGAGAGGAGTGTGGGAAGGTGAGGGCCGTGTCAGTGTGGGTGTGGCTGCCTCAGACACCTCAGAGTGCCTCACTCACAGGAAGCTTGTCTGATCACTGACTCATCGTGTGGCCTGCTCTTCCTGTGCTTTAGATTTCCTTCGGTAAGATGAGAAGCACCTCAAAGCATTGTGGGGACCAAAAAGTAAGCACAATAGGCCCAATACGCTGGAGGCGTATACATTCTTTTGTGGTTTCTATAGTTATAATCCAGGGCTAAAGTAAAACATACAAACAGATCAAAAAAATGATGCACAGTGAGCAAACTCTCCATTCTGTAGTAAAATGCATTTCACAATTGAGATGTCTCTCTTTCAAGAGATTATCACTGCAAAAAAAACAGTGTCCTGAAGAAAACTCTATGTAGAGAACTCCGGGCCTCAGGGTCCCTAATTTGCTATTGACACCCAGAAACCGAATTAGGTACACACTGTTTCCAATAAGAAAAGAAGCGGTGAAAAATATTAGCTTTTTCATTCAAAGTAACACTACTGAGTACCCACCTCACGCTGACTTTCTAGCAGGTGCTAAGACTACAAAGCAGGAAAAGGAGGACTTGGCCTCAAATAAGCATGACAGAAGAGAAAGGAGTACAGCTAGTGGCAACTGCATGAGGATGGGGTTCTCTCTGTCCCAGGGCTGTTTGCCAGCTTCTTGAGAGGTCCAGGAACTGTGAATGCAGGGGACAGAAACCAGCATAAGAGGATGGCATGTGAGTGGGCTCTGGGGGTATAGTGATGGGGGTTGCTCAAGAGCAAAATGGACGGCTGGAGTACAGGGGAGGAGGAGTCCTCCAGTTTAACAGTGAACCTCAAGTGGCACTATTGAAATGATGATTCCATGGAAACTGCCAGCATGGTAGATTCATCTTCATAGATTGCGAAGACTTTTCTCCAGGGGAGCAACACAAACATTTCTGTTAAATCACTTTCTTGTCTCAAAGAATTCTGTGGTTTTGATTGACTACAAATATGAATAAATATAATTCACCCCCTACTTCTGGACCCTGAAGCCCTGAGTGGTCTTTACACACCTGGACTGGTCAACCCCCCCCCTTGAGCCCATCACTCAGCATGTGAGTCCTGCTCACCCCACTTCTGTGTAAATGTGCTCTCCTCACAAAGGTCTAAACTGACCTGCTGATGTTGGGTGACTTCAAACTCCATCCCAGTTATCTCTATTATTGTTGCCTATTGCTGAAACATTCGTTAGATGAACTAAGTGTTGATTGAAACAGGATTTATAGAGAGTGCATTGTGTATCTGGTGCTGAGTTCATTTCTTCATTTAATCCTTATAATTTTTATTATTATTCCTATTGCACGGAAGAACAAACTGAAATTTAGGGGAGATCAAGCAGATAGGAAGAGGAAACACACCTAGGGATAGTGAAAAGCCTAGAAGCCACCACGTCTGACCTTAGAATCTATCCACTTACATATATTTAGTTAATTCTAAGTGCTGTCTTTTGACTGTTATGACTGCAAATATTGCCTGCAACTGATTATCCTGCATTTCAGATAGGCCTGGGTTCTAGGAAGTTATAAGTGATCAAGAACACTGATCTAGACTCTTTTACCACATTTCCTATTGTTACCCAGGATATCAAATGACATGCCTTGTTCTTTAGCAAAAGGAAATTATAAAGTTAATTTTCTCCTTTCTACTCATCAAATTTTCCTTCTCACAATTAAGTGACCCCAATGCAATGATTAGGTGGAGCATTTCAAGGGAGTGTACTGCAGAAATTCCTGCTCATGAGAATCACCTGGGGATTCCACTGAAAAGCAATTTCAATAGAGCAGACCCGAGGCTGGAACTTGAGATTCTCCTTTGCAGTAATCACCCAAGTTGATGCTCCCAGCTGGGGCTCACACTTTGGGTAACCAGAGTCTCAGACACAGTGGTTGGCTTTTCCTTCTGTTTCCATCTGAAAAAATAAAGTCCTGGAAACTGGTCATCTGGGGGCAGATCCTGGCAAATACTGAGAAAAAGTATATGCAACTACACTAGAGTTTCATTTCCAGGAGATCAGGGGGCATTTTCTACCTCATAACATATTTCCCATTCCTGGACAGAGTTGCAGCTCAGAAATTATTGAAGACAAGAGAATTTAAAACAATTGCTTAGAAGGATAAGCAATAGTCCACGGCCTTAGCCTTCCATTTCTTACCAGTTCTACAGTCAGAGTGGGATCCACATATACAGGTGAAATCTTGTACAGTTATTTACTTAAGGAAGGTGAGAAGTAAAGCCTATAAGGGAGCATGAGGAAAAAAATGAGACCTAAGACTGGAACTTCTTCCATTAATGGTCAAATCTTTTTGGATCTCTAAACCTTTTTCTGGTTTAGAACCATGTGCGATAGACAATTCCTTGTTGCTCTGGATTTGGGTAGGTTTCCGGGCACAAGTATTCATTCATCTAGTATGTATGCAAAATCACCATTCGAGGAACTCTAGGTACATTAGTGAACAAGACCTCTGGCTTCTTGTAGCTTTAATTGCATCTGGTACATACAGAAATAATAAATAAATAAGTATATGATGACTATAAAGTGATAACAGCTTTAAAAAAAAAGCAGAGCAAGGTAGGGGAAATACAGGAGTATGAGGGGGAAGGTGTTTGTAGTATTAAGTAGGGTAGTCAGAGTGGGTCTTACTGAGAAGGCGATGTGCTTCCAGACTCAGGTAAGTGCACTGGTCTCTGTGCTATAGTAGAATCTTTAGTTTTGCATCAGAGTAAAGTAAAATAAACCCAACACACTCGGAACATAAAAAAAAAAAAAAATAGAATATAGTATCTAAGGCAGGAGAGTGCTAGAATGTTCCGGAGATGATAAGGTCAGTTCCAGAGATGATAAGATGTGTCTGGGATGGAATGAGAATTGAAGAGAATCCCACAGAGTGAGGTCAGGAAAGTAAGAGAGTAAGGAAAGCTCACTCAGGTGGCCCTTTTTGGGCACTAGCAGGACTTTGGCTTTTCTTCTGAGTAAACTGGGGAACCTTTGTATAGTTTTGGTCATCATAGTAGTATGATCTGACTTGTATTTCAAAAGGGTCTTTTGGCTCCTGTGTTGTGAACAGACTAAGGCTGTGCAAGGGCAATTTATATGGTCTTTTACAAATCTGGGGTACTAACTGTACTGAATGATAAGCTTTCTTTATATCTTGTTTCTAGAGAGATGTGAAAAAGGTAAAAAGCAGTAATGCTCTTGATGTACTCGAGGAGCAGATATTGATCCTCAATTTCTGAAGTTGAGAAGATATTTTACAGATAGGTCAATGTCAGAAAACAGGTTACAAATGAAGGTTACAAGTCCTTTTATGGTCTTGGTTTATTGAATAGTTATGACTACCCACTTCAAAGAAGCTTGATCTTTTGTCGTTTGGAAGAAGCAAAACTAAGAAACTGTGCTCCCCCTTGTAAAGCGAGCCACCCTCACATCTTTGATGCTGTGGGCGATACTCATGAAGGCCACCAGCGAAGGAGAAGGGAGGAAGCCTGGGCAGCACTCTGCAGATGGACGGGTCAGAGGGACGGGCAGTCTGTGCTCGGCCTGGACTGTTAAGAGTGTGCTTTTTAGTCCTTGGCTTTGTCTTATTTGGTTTAACCTGCATGCAGAGGAAAGGCATTTTATTTTTATGCTTTTGTAGAAGACATTGTAGAAAATGCTTCTACAAAATCAAAACACTGATGGAAGATGCACTATGTGCACCTTCTTGCAACTTCTGTAACTTTTACACTTTGTAGAAAGAAAAGGCACGTAATGCTGTTTTTCCTAACTTGGACTCACTCAGGCAACTCGGAGACAAAGCATTAGCCCTTGGAGGGGATTCCCATGAGTGAAGGTGTGTGTGGAAGGAAAGGAATGCTGTACAACGAGCAGGATAAAAAATGCAAGGAGGAACCACTCGCCCAGCCGGCCTAGTCATGGCGCGTGACCGCTTCCTGTCCCCGATGTGACCACTCCCCGGTGTACTCTCAGGTACCTTCTAGGTCATCACTCCAGGAAATGAGCCGCAGTTTGCCTGAACTTAGGAGGAGCCAGATGTCCAAAACAATTGTCTGCATCCAGAACTTTCATTCTCATCCTGGGCCAATTTTCTGAGCTCTCATTTTCCTTAGCCAAAAGGTTTTTTGTTCCTAGATCTAAAGAAGAGAAACTAGCTTTCAGGAGAGACCCCTCCTGTGAAAAGACACTTCCTGGCAGCATGCTGTGGTCATGTCTGAGGCAGGCTTTGGTTGAGGTTTAAAGATTTGACAACCAACAAGAGCTATAAGTCAGTGAGACTTAGACCAGGATTACTTCCAGTAAACAGACATCTAGGGGAGCAGATGATTCATCTCGAGATGGTCTGCTGCCATTTTATTATAATGGCTAGAGATTATACAGGGAGGAGAAAGAGGATTACTGAAGTCAAATAGACAAACCTGCCTCAGTTTATAGTGCCATTGTTAAAGCCACTGGGCCAAAAGAATGTCTTTTATGCATATGTATTTCAAAAACACATTTTACATGAGAACTATTTTATTTGTTAGTTAAAAATTGTTTAAACTAATCACGATGGTGCGTGCCTGTAACCCTAGATACTCAGGAGATGGAGGCTGGAGGATCACAAATTTGAGGCCAGGCAGAGAAACTTAGCAAGACCCTGTCTCAAGATAAAAATAAAAAGGACTAAGATTGTAGCTCAGTAGTAAAATACCTCGAATTTGGTCCCCAAAACCAAACATATTTTTTTAAAAAAAGAGTTTTTTGTTTAATTTTATTTTAGTGGTGTTGGAGATTTAATCAAAGCATTTGCACTAAGAAACATTCCCAGTCCATGTTTGTTTGTTTATAAAATTTTGTTTGTTTATAAAAGTTCAGATAGGATCCCACTAAGGTGTTAAATTGCGCTCCCTGGAAGATGGCTAAACTTGCCATCTTCCCGCCTCAGTCTCGCAGAGTGCTGGAATTTCACGTGACACTCTGACTGGCCCATTTTAGTTTTGCTGGTTTTTCTCTTCCCATGCTGTCTGTTACTCGTTATGTGCCCCGCCACCCGGTCTAAAAGGAAACAAGCAAAAAACCAAGCAAAACCCAAACAAAACACCCAAGCTCCCAGAATCCAGAATGTATTCCTTCTCCCATGACTGCAACATTTAAAAACACAGTTAGATTTCAAATGTGTGCCATAAACATTGAGTGCTGTTTGGAACTTTGTAATACTGCTTGGTTGGTAGTTGTGCTGAATATTTTCCTTCTTAAGGAAAATATAATTCAAATCAGTTGCTTTACATTGTATATAGTGATTAATAGTTATTAAATGTGCATAGTATTGTATATAAATGGCGTAGGTATTCTGAGAGTACAAACATACTATTTAATTGTGCTAATGGAGTCCAACTGGGAAAAGTCCACAGTATTTTCTGTTGCTGTTTTGTTCCCTTTATGTGAGCACAAATACCAGGGCCAATTGAAGATCATGAGATGAAATGGCCTGTGATGTCTCTTTGGAGCAGAGAAAGAAAGCATGGTCCAGACAGCATGATTTTCATAGAGGAGGAAACCTGTAATGAGCATGGAAAAGCTCAGGTAGTACAATTGAGCCCTTTTTTAGGTTTGATTTTAGTTTTGGACGGCATGAAGATTATCGCTGGTCACAGCAGTGCGAAGTATCAGCATTCACTTCCGGATCATTTTCATGATCTTTAGGAAACAGGAATCAAGAGCAATAGGCCATGGGTCCCCATCTCAAATGGAGATTAGGGGTGCTGTGGCAACTAGGAAACTTCCAGACTCAGGTGTGTGTGTAACTACTGCAAATACTGTGCTGTAAAAACAGTTTCCAGGTCTGAGAGAAGAGAGAGAAAGAGACAGAGACAGAGAGAGACAGAGAGAGAGAGACAGAGGGAGAGAGAGAGAGAGAGGCTGTCTCCTATGCATCTCAAAAAGAATATTCTTTAAACTGAATTCCTGGTCCTCCTCCCCATCACTACCTTCTTCCCTGCTCTGAATCTCAGTAGATGGAACTGTCCTCCCCCACTAGACCAGACAGCTGGGGGTCATTCTGATTACAGCCTCCCCTTACGTCCCACTCACTATCAGGTCTCCCACTTACATGCTTGTCATCTCTGCGCATGCGTTCCCATTCAGGTCCTCTTCCATTTGGTTTGCTGCTCTCTGTCCCAACCCTTGACCTCCAGGAGCACAATTCTTCATCCTGCTGTTAGGGTATTCTGTAATCGCAGGCCTGATTGTGCCATTCAGCCCTTTGCTTAAACTTTCCATGGCTTCTTGCTGACTTCAGCTTGGCCCCAAATTCTTTGTGCCACTTACCTAATGATGGCTACACTGACAGCCTCATTTGGAGCCTCCCGCTGTGCCCCTGCAGGAACTGGAGGATCTCAGCTTCTCAAGGGTGACAGTCTCCTCCTGCCTCCAGTTTGGCTTTTCACCCAAACCCCTTTCCTATACCCTGTATTTTGGCTGAGGCTTAATTCATGTTGAATGAAGAACTTTTGGACAATAACAAATCAAGTAAAGGAACACGCTGGTTGGGGGCTTTTGAGAAATACATTTTCCTGGCCAAGAGCATGGGAATCAGGTTCCAACAAGCCTGCAATGAGAGTTCATTCTCTCTGACAGGTGCATTTTTCATTTTCTTGCTTGTACCTTGATTAGACCACATCGCTGTTCTTTGTTACTTTACTTTTATTTATCTTATTGATCTTAAAACAAATTGGGGCTCTCAAGATGGGGGAGTGGATCTGTTTCCTCTCTGGTAAAACCCCTTTCCCCAGTGGGAGGTGGGTGGAGATTGTCAAGGGCACTCCCTGCCCTACCTGTTTCTGAGTGAGAGGACCCCGGCAGTCCACAGCTTGGAAACACTGAACAGCTGAGCTTTTCTTTTGATCTCTCCCATTGTGCGGTATTTCTGTGTGGTATTTCTCCCCCTCACTTTTGCTGAGCATTGATTTCCACTGCAGATACTGCAGCAGATGTCTGAGTGTGTCAGTGTTTCCCTCTGCTTGCCAACTTTTACTTTTTGTTTAATCAGGCAATCCCATGGGGGCTGAACCTCATGCATTGTTCCCAGTCATGCATAACCAGCCAACCTGACAAGGTTTTTGAAGTCTCTGAGACACTAAATCATCAGATCTCTCTGGGGACCCCCCAGCTGCAGGACTAATGTGTATTTTCCTCCTTAGCTTTGCAAGCTGAGGTGTCTCCTTTTCATGAGGTTATGAAGATGGTGAGTGGGGGAGAAGAAATGAAAAAAAAAAAAAGGGCTTTTTATCTTTTCTGCTAATCCCATCATTTTCTTTTTAAGATACACACAGAATGCCTGAAAGGGCAATGTGGCCTGTACTCAACCTTCTTCCCATCGTCATGCACACTGGTTCTGAATGTAGCCTGGGGTGGGATGGGCTGCTAGAACAACTTCTTTCTTATCCTGGCTCTTAAATGTCCACCCAGAAGCTTCTATCTAAACAGTAGAGTCTGGGTTTTATTAACAAACAAGCTCCACTCTGTAGTCCAGAGAGTTTGAGTAATTTCCTCTAGAGGTTGAAGCATAAAATAATATGATCCGAGAAGTCCAACCCATTTCACTGGGAACTGGCCTCTTTTTATACTCTCCACCCAGCATTGAAATCAAAATGATAAAGTTGCTAACTATAAATGAAAGATTCAATTCAATCTGAAGGAGGATAACAGATTTTAGAAAAGCAACCAGTTTATAAAGCGCATGGGCTCCTCTAGTCCATGTTTATTCCAGCAGCCAGACTGATCTTTAATGACATGTTAGATCCTATATCCCCTTTATTAGGCCTTTAACAACTTTCCGTTACTCTAGGGACAAAATGCAAACTCTTGATGGTAACCACTGTACTCCAGCCAAAGTACAGTTCAGTTCCTGGAACCACCATACTCTGCCCTCAGGGCCTTTGCACAGGCTGTCTCTTCTTGGCATAGTTTTGTTTTTGTTTTTTTAAAACGCTTTGGCTCTCTGACCACCTTCTCTGAAAGGTTTTTCACAACCATCCTAATACATCTACTATAGCCTATTCCATTACTGTATGTGTTTAACAATCATGTGTAGCTATCAATTTGCTTATTTACTTGTATATTGTCAGTTACTCTATATTGGCCCACTACAATGATCCTAATTTTTTTCTCTTCCTCTCTCTCTCTCTCTCTGTCTGTCTTGTTTTTATGGAGACTGACATTCTAGAAGAAATAATCCTTTACAGATTATTTTTGAAGTTATGGTGTAATTTACATACAATAAAGAAAATTTTGAATGTCTAATAACCACCATTCATAGTAAGCTGTGGTAGTTTTCCATCATCTGTGAAAGTTTTCTAGTTAATTCTTTACCTGTGGTAACTGCTTTTTGACTTATAATACTATTCATCAATTTTACTGATTCTTACCCTCTTTCTTGCAACATAATACCAGTGAGAGTCATTTATATTGTTTGTTGTATTAGAAATTCATTTCTTTTTCTTCCATTGTATGAATGAACCAAAAACTGTTCCTCCAGTCTCTGTTGATGACATTTGGGTGATTATTATGGGTAATGCTATTATTACGAACATTTTGTATGAGTATTTTTATGGGTACACATTCATTTCTCTCTGTCAAATATCTAGAAGTATATTTGTTGAGTCACATGGTAGGTGCATATTTAACCTTAAAAATGACAAAAATACTGTCTTTTAAAAATTTGCTAAATTGTACTCAGTTTCTATTTCAAGGCTTGATACATGGCAGTTATTCATTATCTCTCTGTTGAACATTCAATTATTCATTTTAGTGTTCTGGCTTCTGAAAGGTAAATCATGGTGGCAAAACAGACTTTAGCAATAAAGAGGTCAGTTTTAAAATTAGCCCTCATACTGAGCATTTTGTTGTTTTATTTTGCCTTTTCATTCTTCTTTCCTTCTTAGTAAGTACTCCTCTGTAAGCAGAAAACCTTTCCTATGCTTTCATTCCGCAAGTCGAGCGGGTGCAGTAACAGTCCTTCTCCTGAGAGGTCAGACTACTGTGGAGTGCTATTTACTTATCGCCCATTGAGAAACAGGAAAAATGTGCCCTGAGTCTTCTAGAAGGCCAAGGGCAGAGCGGAAGCTACACCACTCAGCTCTCCTTAGGCTTTATTAGGAACTATGAAAACCCATTACTTCCTCTCAATACCAGTGAGTCAGGCCCAAATCAAGGATTTGTGGGTGGAGACCATGGGCTCTTCACTGAGGAGTCTCATTCATGATTTGAAGTGATCCACACAGGTTTGCAGTTCCCCTGTGTGCTCTTTATTTCTTTCATTTTCCTGGGAAAACGTCAGGGCACTCCGGATACCTCGGGGGATGCCATTAGGTAAGTGAACCTGGAATATAGGATGGGAAATGGGAATGAGGACGGCAGAGGGAGGAAGAGGGTAATTAGTGGGTGGCAATCACATTGATTTAAAGTCAGATGCAGGTTTCATGAGTAACTCCTTAAAAGGCAAAGTCCCTCTGTGCTTCATGAAGATTTGCATAACTGCTAATTAATACTTGGGAGAAGTGAATCATCAGAATGTCATGGGGACTGATTATTTGTATTAAGCTTGGCGGAATCTTGTGGTGGGCATGGCTTGCTTGGGCCCCTGTAACACAACAACCTGTAATATCCTGGTTAGCAGCCCCTTCATTTCTAGCAATTGATTAGGGTTGTAGTGCTTGTGAACACTGATGACTCAGAAAGCTTCTAGATGTTAGATATGGAGAGTAAAGACCCTTTGATTTTCCTTACCTAGGATGGGAGAGAACTTGGGTAATATCAGGGTAAAGGGCTTATAATACGGCATAAAGCCACTAAAAACTATTTTTCATAATTCTTATTCTTTCTATTTCAAAATATATTTTATGTTAAACCTACAATTTTCAAGAAAGTATAATACAAAGCAGCTAAGTAATGTAGTCAAAACTGCAGGGCAAAGAGACAGGTTTATATCCAAAGTGGGCTGATACTGTCAGTATGATTAGGCTCTGATTTTCCTGGTAGCCTTAGCAGAAAAAACAAAACAAAGCAAAACTGAACTAAAAACTAAAAATGTAGGAAAACAGAAATAGTGTCTGCAGTTTGGTAAAGGAGACCACAAAATCCAATGGTATATTTTCTTAGAAAAATTAACTTACTGGATTTCCTTGTAAAAGATAAGAATAAAGAAATGTATAATGTCTGAAGAGACGTCATTTGGGTAGATATCTCTTACGTTTATGATGATTTAGAATCTAAAGGCATAATATTAAGATCTCCTTGAAGGAATTCAGATGAGGGACTAAGTCAATAGCTTTCTTTCTGAAGATGATCTAATTCAACACAGTGCTAGAGGTTTGTGAACTTATTGCTAGAGTTCTTAACTTTCTTATGCAATGGACTTTGAAATAATATTTTGCATGCGTGAAACAAAGTGTATAGAATAATATAGAAAACTATTATATTGAATACATTTTTTTTGAAAAACTATGATATATTAGTATATATTAACACATTAAATAGCAATAGTATCTATCAACTGGTCTATAAACTACTATAGTTTAAAATAATGATGAAGTAAAAACAGTATTTCACAGTTGAACATATTTGTACAACTTTAATGTTATGAGAAAAATATTTATGGTTTATAGTCACAGATATTGCTAGTATCATTGGAGTCTATTTTCCACACTGATAAAAGAAGTAAATATAAAATGCAGAACTAGTGAAAATAGAGATGTATTTTTCCCCATTTAAGTTCACAGATTCCCTGTGTTCTAACCATAGGTCCCTTGGAATTGATGAACACTACTTTACAAAGCAATGACTTAGAGTAATGAAAATAGGTAAGACAATTCATCATTTCTTTTGTCAGAGGCTTGGTAATGGCCAACATATTATAGATACTACTCAATTTACAATGAGTTGTATCCCGATAAACTTATTATAAGTTGAAAATATTGAGAGTCAAAAATGCATTCAATTTATTTAACATACCAAGCATCATAGCTTAGCAACATAGTACACCAGGAAGTGTTGGTTGCCTGGCCTCATACCTGTGGGACTGACTGGAACCGGTAGTTGCTGCGGCCCAACAGTGAGCACTGCCCACACGTTGCTAACCTGGAAAAGCCAGCTTCTACTTTGGAGGCACAGTTTCCACTTACTGCATATTGATTTTGCACCATGATTACATGTAAAAACTGTAAGATGAACTATTATAAGTTGGTGGCTATCTGTATTAACTGTGTGACTTAAGAACTTTCTTATCAGTGAATGGTTTTCTTCTCCTTTTAGCTCTGCAATCTATTGCATTATGGAGATTCTAACACTTTTAACAATGGGAAAAAGAAGGCATAGATGTGTTCGATAAGATTCTTGTAACATCTGTACCAGACTAACAGAAAAAAAATTTTTTTTTCATTTTTTGAGACGTTTTCCCTGTGTAGTCCAGGCTAAACGTTAAACTCACTATGTAGCCCAGGATGGCCTCAAACTTAAGGCAATTTTTCTGCCTCAGTCTCCTGAGTGCTGGGATTACAGGTTTGTGCCACCATGCCTGGCTGAAAATTCTTGAATGTAAGAAAAGAAAGACATCAACAAACGGCCACCTGGTACTCAGAAAAGTCAAGACAAGTGAGGCATTTTCTCCTGTTATCATTTTCCTTTGCCATGGTTCACCACAGAAAATGTAGACAGAGAGCAAAACAACAGTGGAAAAGGGGAAGATAAAAAAGAGTGGGGAGGAGAGAGAAAAGTAACAGTGAGCTGAATGGGAAGAGAAGAAAAAGGACAGGGATCCTTATTTATTTATGCAGAAAATTCACTCTCATTCCATCATTCACACAGAACATCCGGAGCTGTTTTCTGTATACATAAGGAGTGGTGACATTTCTTGAAAGGGATTCCTTGAAGTGTGATCTAGGCACCACCTGAGGTGTTCATTTCAAATGCAGTTTCCTGGACCTCTGTCTCAACCTCTTGAATCAGAATCTCAGTGCAAGCCAAGTCTTACTGTTTTCATTATCTTTCCAAGTGGTTGCGGGGCTTACATGAGCCACAAATGATGGTGTGAGGGAAAATGTTGGTTGTCTCTTGCTAACTCTCTGCATTTGGCAAGAAAGAAAATAAACTCTTTCACCACAGATCCCAACATTTCTCAGGAATTCGAGGATTTTGTTATCTGGCCAAACATCAGGTTAAGTGTTTTCTTTTTCTAAAACCAATTATTGGTTAGGAAAAATGATAGGCCACACACTTGAGTTAACTCAGAGCTGTATGTTTCTCTCTCCACTCGTTAGAAAACAAGAGATGGAAGCCAATGCTTCTGCTGATCTTGAATCTGTGAGCTTGTGTGGGAAGATTTTTATCCAAGAGCCTCTGTCAGTCATTGTTGTACAGTAGGCCTTAGAAGCATAAATCTATATATTGAAAGATACTTATTTGCTAGAGAAGATGAGCTATAAAATTAACCTGCAAATAATACTGGCTTTGAAAAGTATGGTCTCTATTGCATTGTCCTCTTTTTTTATTATTTTTTTTTAGGAAGATTTGTCTTTTGAAACCTTTTTTAAAATCCATTTTTCCTTGTCAGGAAGACATTCCATGAAGCATTAGCTAAGCAGTCTAAAACAGCCTCACACATTGCTGAAATTATCTACAGTACTTTGCCATGCTATTTTTAGCTCATAATATTTCTGTCAACACCCAAGAGATCCAAAACAACACTAAAAGGACCTCTCCTTGCACATCTCAAGATCAGAAACATAGCTGCCTTAAGTGTAATTATAGAAGTATAACAAAATTAGATGGGAATGATACTATTTGGATATGCAAAATTCTGAGAGAAGTAAAATATTAACCTTCTTGTATCAAATAGGGTGTATTTTTAAAAGATAACTCTAGTCTCTGAAATATTTGCTGTCTTTTGAAGCCAAAATACATGATAGCTGTAGATTTTCTCTTTGGTGTCTCATTAACCTACAAATGGAGATTAATTTTTCCACCCACATCCAGCTTCTCACAGTGTCAGACTCGCTGCTGTAGATCTATCACATGAAAAACATGTTCACTGACATGAGCTCAAAACAGGCTTTAGAGTTTTGACCACTTCCTTGGTTTTCTTGGGACCACTGGGATATAAAGGAAAAAGTTCAAATTCTTGGAGAAATCATCTGTTTTAGAAGAATGAAAGATGTTTTTTTTCTATGTGTCATCTAAATGACCTATTTTAATGCTTTTGCAGTACAGATTGTATACATTAAGAATTAATTTATCTGCATTACTCTGCTCAACTTGTTATTTGTAGGCTTCATGATACAGCATCACTTTGAAGTATAGTGTCTTGACATATGGCTTATAGAACTAGTTGTTCTAAACAGGATGGATGACTCTTTGAAACATCGACCAGCACCTGTCCTCCTATATTTACCATCCAATGGTACTGCAAAATTGGGTATCTGTTCATATTTTAATAACTCCTCAAAGGTGTTAGCAACATTCCTATTTTTTTCCTTTATTTTCAAAATTTCCTTGAGAAAGTACTCCGTTTATCAGTTGCCTAAAAGGAGCAGCTTTTAACCATGCAAGATTGGTGAGGATCTGTCTTAACTGACTACTCGCTACAGTAGCTTCTGCTTTTTTGTGATCTCTGTAATACTGCTCTGATCTTCTGGATTTTCTTGGTCTAGAATCGGACAACTGCAAAACACAACTGAATATTTGTCTAGTGCATTCTAATGTTTATCAATTTTTACCTTTTGGAGGGAGAGGAGGCATTGGAAGAAAGGTAGAAAGATCTGTTGTATATTGCTGACTGAAATGAGGTGCTAGGGTCTATGGCCAGAACAAAAAAGGATGGTCATCTTTCCTGCTCCACACTGGTGGAGCTCTACTTGGAGTCTGTGCACTTGGTTAATATGGTCTATATAGGAATGTCCCAGAGAAAGTGTGGAGCTGGATCACAACACATGAGGGTATTTGCAACTCTTAGGTAGATGGTATGTTTAAAGAATGAGGTATATAGCCTGTGCAGGATTAGAGTAATGAAGATACATTATGAACAGATGTTCTTCAAGTGATTTAAGAACTGTGATACAAGAAGAGGGTATAGCTTCATACCTACGTAATCCCTAGATACAAAAGTAGGGTCCATGGGTGGAAGTTGCTGAGTTAGATTTATCTTAAATATAAGAAAGACTGTTTTCCTAACCAACTAGAATTCTCTGTGTACAGAATATTGTGCTTTAAAAGGGAATAAATTTCCTATCATTGAGACTATTCAAGAACAAATAGGGCAATAATGCAGAGTCAGGTTACAATTGGGATTCCAGCAAGAAAGATTCAATTAGTTGACTTCTACATTCCTTTTGCAAACTCAAGATTCTGCTTGAGAACATTTTAATCTGATTTATAAAAATTTTCTCAAACTGATTACAGAAAAGAAGACTTGGTGGGGGAGGTGTGCAGGCTCTATTCCTTCATCTTCAGTATATTAGGATTATGGTCTTAGCCAAGGTCATCCTCTTAGTCATCATCACTTAGGCTTAAATTAGGTGACTTGAAAGGCTGCAAATGGCACTAACACTGTGTGGTCATCACAGCTCATATAGCAGTTTAGTGGTTCAGAAGCAGTGACCTCTCCTGATGGACTCTTCTCTCCTTTCAGGGACACAGCTGAGACACTGGTCCAAAGCATAAACTACTTGCCACTTTTGCACAGGAGAACTGTGGAAAGAGGTAGAGTTGGGACCAACTGGAAAATTATCTGACTGATACAGCCCATTCCAGTGTTTATCACAAAGCTCTTGTTCAGGTCAGCTGATTTTCCCATAGTTCAAGAGTTACACTTCTTAAAGTACTGTAATAATCAATCTTCATAGAGACCATCTGCAATTAAATGTCTAATTAGTAGACTTCTGGACTTTATTCCCAGGGTCATAGCTAACCCTCCCCCAAACAACACCACCGCAGGGCAGGCTTTGGTGGTGCCATTTAGAACACTGTCTTTCATCTTCCTCCACTTGAGTCTCAGCAGGGTTTCCTCCCCTCACACCCTTCTCTCCCTCTCTGAGACTCTGCGACACATGATGGAAAAATGCAAAGGAGGCTCGTCTTGTTTTGCTGCCTCTCTGGGGAAATCTTTTCTAAAGTATAAACAGAAAACCAAATATGGTGATTAAAAAACATAGTTGAAATTATTTTGAAAAGTCGATAAGAAACCCGTATAGCACAACCCACATCAAAAGGCCAGCTGTTGGGGTATACCCTTTAAATTCCATTAACTGCAGAGGCCAGGTATAGGGAGGGGCCTGGGAGCAGAGGCGTACTTGAAGAAAGATACAAAAGGTCAGGGTGATAATTAAAAAAAAAATAGTTTGAGGGAGTGAGACAATATTCAATATTTCTATCACAGGGACTATGGAGTTTAGTTTCATAGGAGCACAAGCAATTTCTTATTGTCATCTTACTTTGTGAGAAGTTATTTTTGCTAAGTCTTTCTCATAGATTTTACCAGAATACATTTTGATGAAAAATTTCTTCCTCTGGGTTTTTTTT
>RJWM01008898.1:0-70555 GCA_004363535.1 Dasyprocta punctata
TTCATAAATAAGACAGTTAAAAAAAACCGTATTGCTAAATACAATAGCTATTGAAAAAGAAAAGTTAATATACCTGAATTGATGAATCTTACATGTCTATATATGTCAATATCCCCAACCCCTAGGAAGGTAATGATATGCAATATTGTAACTACTGCCAAACTTCAACCACCTCAGTGTGTAAACCTACAATGTTATCGTATCAGATCTGTTGTTGTTGTTTGTCTGTCTTTTTTGACTTTTATTTCTAGCTTCTATATCTATTTTCTCTTAAATAAAAATAAATAAATAAATAAATATTAGTCTAAAACTATTGGTCTAGTAAAACAGCTTTTCCTTAGTGTTTGTACTTAAATGTAAGTTATTTATGAATATATATTGAAGAAGAAAACTGCAAGTGCTTTCCACAAGCAAAGTCAAAAGATAGAACTTGGAAGGAGTAATTTTGGGGAAGAAAATATGAAATACACTTTGTGACTCATCTATGTCATTTGCATGTATTCATTTAGACAGTAATTAATAATGAAACAATGATATGTTTTTTGTCTACTAATTCAGACCCCATGTTTTTGGAAAACATCAGTCTGTTTAAACCTCAAGGTCCTCAGTAACAGAATCTGCTGTCATTAGCAAATTTATTCTAATTTATTTAGGCTCCTAGAATGTGATAAGAATCTAAAGGCTAGGAGAGGGCCTAGCGAAGAAACTACTTACTTCATCCTCCAGGCCAGACAGGAGGTGGCCCAGGGCTGGTTGGCACGGCGGGCAGAACCTCGGCTTTGTGTGATACCCAAGCCCAAGTCCTGCAGCTGACAGACGGGTGAGAGTCCATCCCGCCATGTGATTATTCAGCTTCTCAAAACCGCGAGTCGAAGCTGCTGGAAACTCACACGTGGTACTAATTCAGACACCTCCCTAATTCGACAGTCCACACTCATCTTTTATTGTTCACTGAAGGTCTCAACACACTTAAGGAAAGGCGAGGGAAGGGCAGTGCTGGGTGTGGCTCTCAGGTGACATGTTTACCCCTTGAGGGAGGCCACGTGCTGAGGAACAGATCACTTCCGGCAGTTGGGCGAGTGGCCGTGCCTGAGAGGCTGGCACAGGGAGCAGGCCCACGCACTGGGCCCGGCAGGTGTGGGATGAGACCAGGATGCCAGGAGGTCACGTGCAGACGGGTCACGGGGGGGGGGGGGATTGGACAGAAACAGCGGGATCCAGAACACCTGCGGACTTGAGGGGGAGGACAGCACTGCATCGTGTTGAGCTTTGAATTTATGTGAGGCACAGCTCTGTTCCAGAGTCGCTGCTTCACAAACTCGCAGCAAGACGAGACTGAGCTGCTCGGCATGGTCCAGCAGGACGAGAGAGCCCCCACTCAGATGGCGGGAAGGAGGAACCTGGGGATGTGTGGTGTGGGCCGGAGCACACAAGGCCCTGCACAGACCCGCCATGCCCCATATACACTGGGGAGGCAGTCATCCCAGCCGTACTCGTCCCTCTGGGTTTCCAACTCCCCATTTCCTAGTGAGGAAATAGGAAGGGCTCAGTCCTTGGAAAAGCCTGTGGGAGTCTGGACCTTGGAAAGCAAATCACCCCAGCAGGTGATGTCTAGAAAGCTCAGGGCAGAGGGCTCTGGCTTGCACTCCCTGGCCTTCTGCCGGCTGCCACTCCAGCCATAGGTGAAAGGAGTTCTGCTGGGCATGCCTGGCACATCCTCCATCCCGTCTGCTGTGCTCACGCCCCGCCAGCAGGACCGTGGCGCGGAGCAGCAAGCAGTGGCCTGCGAAGCTCTAATGTTGACTCTCTGGCGCTTTGTTTTTTCCAGGAAAGCCTGTGTTGCCCCTTCTCTGGGAGCTTGTATGCAGTGCTTCGGTTCCCTCTTTCCTGGACTTAGCAACAAAAAGCTGGCTGCAGCTGGCACTGCCCTCACTCGCTTAGCTCACAGACAGGTGAGCCCTCTGATCGCGAGCAGCTTTGTGGAAGAACTATCAGTTTTTCAGGGAGTTCTCATGAACATCTGGGCTCCCCCAGGTTGTAGAAGCAACTGTGGGGCTCTAGAGCAAGAATCTGCCGAGTGTGAGTGAAGATCAGGGCAGAACCTTGGCTGGGCTCTGAGTTAGCTCGGAAGTTGTTAGTGATTTTTGAGTCAGTCCTTCCTGGCCTGTGGTCCCCGGAAAGAGATGTAGGTCCCAGCTCACGCCTGTGTGGATTCTCAGATTTCCACCATGGGACAGGTCTGTCCCAAAATGGTTCTGTGTTTAGGGATGAAACTTCAAAGGCGTACTGAGCGTGAGTAGGAGTGAGTGAAAGAGCGTTACTTTTCAAGCAGGCATTAAATATAAACACGTGCACACACAACGCACGAATCCAGCTCCACTCAGCACCACCCACAGGTCAGTAAGGCCCTTTTCTGAGTGGTCAGTAACATGAGGAACAGCAATCTGAGCAGCTGCAGGTCTGGGCAGAGAATCCACCCAAGGACCCAGGTCTGCGTGGCTTCCTTGGTGCCTGGTGGGCCGGGCAGACAAGATGGGCAGCTGTCTGTGTCTGTGTCAGCATTCCCAGCCCCATGCAGTGCAGGGTGCAGGCTCAGGCCCCCAGCAGCTTGAGGTAAGAAGCGTTCATCATAGGCACTGAGCCGGACTCCCCTCAGACCCAAGCTTGCACTGTTGACCAAGGGTGTCAGCTTTTCCCTGTACCTGAGTGACTGTTCTGCATTCAGATGTTTGGTTGTCATCTGCCTGGCCCCTCGCCAGGGCAGGGCAGGAACTACTTGTGTGTATTGGCTTTTCCCCCAGTGTCCATCTGTAAACCAACAGAAATGTGCACATATTTATAAGAATGTTCTTAAAATATGTGTGCATTAGAGGATAATTTTTAAAGCATAGGTTGAAAATAGAAGAGTATTTTAAAAAGAACATTTGAACCATCTTGGGCAGAAGATGGATACACACAGAACCCAGGGTCTCTGCAGAGGATTATTTGCACAAAAGGAACTCCCAACCCCATTTTTAGATCAGAAAGATTTTGTTCCCTTGAAAATTACACATCCTTTCAGAATTTTTTCATAAGAAAAGTTGTTATAGATAATCATAAAAAACCCAGAAGGGATCATTTGTACTCCAAAATTAGAAGTTGAGTAATGGCCCAGAGAAGGGAAATGCAGGAAAAATAGAAAACACTTAATTTTTTAGCACAGAAAGCTGTGGAATTAATTATCTGTGCTTAAGCCACTAACCCCAGCCCTGGGCATTTTTAGGTACCTCACTCTTTGCATCTGAATGCAAGTGTCGTGTTTTCATGTGCTTGGTGATGGGAACGATGGAGTCCCTTTCCCAGACAACCTTTCCTTGTGGTGTTCATTCAGCACAACTACTCTGTGTGGCTGGGCTGTCCCGGGACGTCCAGGACACCCATATAAAATTGTCCCCCATACGTCTAATGCATCCTCCAAGGCAGGGAGTACTTCTGATCCATCCTTGGGAACTGAATTTATGCTGTTTTATTAAATACATTTTCAATGAATGAGCAAACATACAGGACAAACAACCCCCCCGTCCCGTGCAGATTCAGAGCAAGGCTGCCTGAGCCCATGCTGCCCGGCCTGCGCGGCCTTCACAGGAAGTCTGAAGGGACAACTCGGGGGTGAGTGAACACCCCGTGTCGGGGTGTAACTCAGCCTCCGTCACCTGGTGTGAGATATCTGCACCCAGGCAGGATGTAAGAGAAGCCTGGAAGTTGGGGGACTGTGCCCAGAGTGTGTGGTGCTGTGGCTGTGCCCTGCTGTGCCTGCAAGCCCCCGTGCTGGGAAGGGTGAGAAGTGAAGACACGGCTCAGGAGGGAAGAGCTGCCCCGATGGGTGGCCCTCCACTGTTCCTCCGAAGCTGCAGAGAATGGAGTGGGTCATGGGGTCGCCTCCCAAATGCCAGCCCTGCTCACATGGACACCATTCTGCCCAGTGTCCTCCAGCACACAGGAGAGGTCGGGCCATGGGTGCTGGGTGGCAGATGAAGGGCCCTCCTGAATCTCGGAGGGCTGGTGTCCCTGAAGTCAGGCTGGTCAGGGTTCAAGGGCCATGCTCATTCATGCCCACTCCTCTGGGCTCCCCTGCTAATCCTCCATGCCGTGCCAGTGCAGTCCTTCCTCCAGGACTGTTGGTCCTGTGGTGGTAGCTAGCTGGCCCCTATGCAAACTGGCATTTCTGGGGCATCTTCTGGGCCCCCGGTCACAGCACTGTAGCCACTTCCTGAGGCCTCACCTGGACCACAGGGCACATGTAGGTGCTGCTGTGGGCCTTCTCACCTCTTTGTCTTCCTTTCATAGTGCGCACTAATGTAATGCAACAGTGGATTTGTCTGGGGAGGTTGACGCGTGCATTCAACACTCCATAATCAACTTTAGCCCCAGAACCTTCCTCTCCTCACCTTCTGTGCCCTGCTCACCTCCATAGCCTGCCTCCTGCTTTTCTGTCATCACTCCTGTCTTTGTTTATGTGATTTTCCAGGTTTCTTGTAGAAAACACACTGCACCTTTCCGAGTCTGGCCATTTCACTTAGCTGCTGTACACTCGCTGTGGCATGCTGTCTTCTTAGTTCTTCCAGAAATGTGCCCTGGAGAGGAGCAGCCGGCAAGTGGTCTTTGCGTGTCTGCCGGTGGAGGAACCTCCATGCTGATTTCCACAGCAGTTGCACCAGGCTCCCTCCAGCAGTGCAGCCCCACACACATCCTGGCCAGCAGTCTTGGTGTGGTCTCCATGCAGCATGTGGCCTGTCCACCAGGGCACTCAACTTGGAGAAGCCACAGGCTCTGTAGGAATGGTCAGATTCCCAAGGAGGCCAGGAGAGGAGGGGGCAGTGCGGCCGACAGCCGTGGGAGGGGAGGTGCACTGTGCTCCTCCAGTGCTCACCTTCGTGCACAGGGAGGCTGATGTGAGTGGGCAGGGCTGGGCTGAGAGGTGAGGGAAGCTGACCTGCCCGGGTGGAGGCCCCGGCTTCTGGCTGTGGAGGAAGCAGCCTAGGCTCACCATGTGCCATGTGCTGTGCATTCATGTTGCCCCCCAAGCTGCACCCAGAACTCTGTGCTTCCCAGGGGACCAGGTCAGTGTTTAGCACCCAACCTAGTCATCTGCTCCCCTTGGTTTCCATGCAGCCCACATCCCTGGGTTTAAACTGCAAAGGATCAGAGAAGTTGGCCACCAAGGTGGTGCAGGGTCAGGCCTGCTGTGGGCACTTGAGTGTTACTGAGCAGAGTCTGTCATAGATCCGTGAATGTTGCTACCCATGATCTTTTTTAGCCCAACTTTATTATTGGCAGCCCAGTAGCAGGTCAACTTCAGTTCTGATTTACTTGCCATTCAGCCACCTGCAAAAAATGGATTTTAATATGCTGTGAGATTGTTGGTTTACCAAACAGGGGAAGGAAACAGCTTGTTGATATGGAAGAGATGAGGTGGTGACTGCTGCAGAAAATCCTCAGTGCCCACACAGCTGAGAGCAGGGAGATTCGGGATTTCAAAGCCTGCATGTGTCATCACTGCACACAGCCGCCCTATGACTAAGGAGTCTGTCCTGAAAACAGGTTCTCTCATTACTGCCCCAGTCCCCTTGCTGGTGTATGTATGCTTGGTGATGCCCTTGGACACACATTTTGCAGCTCCATCAGACCACCTTCCAGTGGCTCAGAATCATCAGTGAATTCTCAGACAGTGGACATACCACAAAGAGTCAACCAAACTCTGGCTCCAGAGGTGTGATGTGGTCCCAGCCTTAAAACACAGCTCTGTGGGACTGGGCAGGAGACAGGGGGGCGGGCACATGTGAGCCTTTCTTCCGTGGTGGTTCTTCATGTGCAGTGGAGAAAACAACAAATTAAAACAGCTATGAATTTTCCTGGACCATTCCCCAAGTGTCTGAGTGGGTTTGGACAGCTCTGGAGAAACCTGTTTAAGGCTGCACTTAGTAACACAGATTTGCCGGGGCTGACAGCAAGGTCCTCTCCAGGACGGGTTCAGGCACGCAGGTGCAGGCCACGCATTTGTACAAACACCAGATGCCAAGCCCTGCCCAGGCTGTGCAGGGTCGCTGCAACCGCAGCCACTGAATTTACACGGGCGTGCAGTCGGGTGTGAGCCAAGTGCAGCTGCCGACGCTTGTGCCTTGCTTTGAAGCACACGCAGACTAGACCGATGGAGTAGCAGAGAGGAGATGAAGTAAGTGCCGTCAATGTGGGCACCAGTATGTCAATGGAACAATTCCTCTAACTCCCTAGATGTCAGTAAATCTCCACAGTAAAACTCGAGAACAAAAGGATCAGGGCTCTGAAGACCTGAGTCACGGGACCTGCTGTCCCTGCTTCAGTGGAATTTGTCCCCAGCCCTACAGGAGTTCTGTGAGCAAACCACAAGCATCATACTCACGGTGCTTAACAGAAACACTAACTGTCTGCTTTTCAAGTAAATAGACCTAAAATAAATAATATCGAGGTTGTTGCCAAATACATTATTTAAATGACAAGTCCTAAATGCATATTTATATGAAATTCTTGAAGTACAAGATTTTTCTTTCCCTTTCTTTTTATATTTCCTGATCTGATACATGTTCATGTACAGGCACAGTGGTTGCGTTTGATGGCTAACATTTAAGTTAGCACCATGTGGATCCAAGCACCTAATTTAGACAGTAGCAGGGCAGTGTGCCTTAACTAAGGGCCTCTAGCGTTTGGGGATGTGTGTTACATCACTGCCCTCTTCTCAACAGTTAAAGAAAGGAAAGTTGAACGGTCTGGTCCAGTCCAACCATCACAGTGGTCCAGCAGGTTTTGCTGCCCTCTCTGATGTCCCCTTTGAGGAATACCTAGCTCAGAGGTGATTCAAGGTCACACCATGAGGAAGTGGCACAGTTGATTTCTCCTGGCCTAATTAAAATCTCTTGCTTTGGGCAGTTTTTTCTTAAGTCTGCCTGAGTAGTTTTCAATCATTTTTAGGTAATTTTGTTTGTATCAGTGGTCTCACATTTAAGTTTTCTCATACTGTAGATGTATAACAGGACACATTGTATTATAAAGGTTACACTTTGCATTGATGTGGGCATCTAAGCCAGCCTTTTCTTATGATGCTGAAGGTGTAGCCCACTGCTTCGAGCTCACTGGGCATGTCCTCTTCCTCTCAGCTGCACCCTCTGCCCATCCTGGCCAGCCCTGACCTCTACCCAGATCTCACTCTCCTCCAACTAGACAGGGAGAGCTCCTCAGCAGTAGCACTCAGTGGCTTCCTGCAACTGGTGTGAGAGTTCCGGGAAGCAGCTCATACAGGAAGGTCTACCTTTGTCACCTCAGCATCTCCTGTTCCCTTGTTATCAAGACACACCTGCTGGGCAGCTGGACATTTAGGTCTCTTTGCAATATTTTGTCCACCACAGTTGAAAAGGTAAACCATGAACAACATCCTGTATGCAGCTTTTTCTGTATTTATGTCTGTTTCCTCAGACATAAATGGAATCATCATGATACAGAATTTGACATAATGGAATCATCATGATATAGAATTTGAACACATTTATCTGTCTACACAAGTTGTCTAGCTGCTTACCAAGTTGTTTTCTGACTTAACATTCCCATTCATAGTAAGCAGTGTTTCTATTCCAAATACAGGACCATTTTTTCTGCGTGTGAAAGTGATTGATCCTAATTGTAGACAATGCAGGGCCATACATATTCATAAAGAATGTTAGGTGTTCAGTGAGCATTTTTAATAAGTGAATGAACACACAAATACAGTCTTTAAAATTAATTTTTGTGACACACTGATCTTAAATGGCACATTGAACTGACATTTATTTACTCATTGGTTTGAAAATAAAAACTTCTTCATTCAGTGGAGAGAACCCTCCAAGGCAATACTGTGTGTCATTCACAATAAAAGCACGTGGGTCCCATTGTCCACACCAAAGCCCTCTGAAACCTGCTCCAAGCCTGGTGCCAGCAGACCCTGCTGTCCTGCTGACACCAATCGCATGACCAGTACTCATGGTGACCTGGGCTGCAGCTGCTTGGTTAGAACGAGAGGGGAGCTCGCTGTCCGCTATCTGGGAAAGCAGCTTTTGTTCCATGGTGCACCTGCTGAGAAGTCACGTGCCATTTTCAAACCCTGTGCCTGCATCCTGCTAACATCTTTCAGCACCCTGTCACTGGGAGAGCCATCACTTCCAGTCCTGTCTGTGTACTTGGAGCAGTTCCAGGACTGGTCCACCTTGAGATTGCCAACCAGAGATACTGGGTTGAATCAATAATGGAAAGAATTATGGAACTTCCTGCCTTTGCAGATACGAACTCTATATTGTCAATATCCACAGCTTCTGCGTCTATTGCTGAATTGGAATGACAGCCCAAAAGGGAAGAGAGGAAACTCCCCGAAGCATCAGAGAGGGCATGAAGACTGTCTTATAGTTCATGCCATGTAGACTTGACCGTGTCTGAACTTGTGCCCGTTGCCTTGGCTCTGTCGAGCAAGAGTAGGCAGATGATGCTGGCAGAACAGTTCCCATGAGGCGGAAAAAGGAAGCCTGTAAAGTCCCAGTGCACCTTCTGAAGTGGTACTGAGAGAAGTGCTGGGCAGTGTTGACCTTGACCTCACTTTGTGAGCCATGACCTGACTCCTGTTTGTCACACATGACTCTGCAGACCAGAGGCCCCAGCCAGGTTTCAGTCTAATGTCTAGAGCCAGGGGGCATTGTCTCTTCATTCTGACAAAAATTTGGGTTCAAAGTGTGGGCCCTTAACAGGCACCCTGCTTCAAGAGCCCCAAGCATCTCTGTACCAAAACACATTTCTGATGAGCCAGATCTGTGCCTATCACAGTCCTCTACTTTGCTTAACACATCGACTGTCCACTGAGTGTTCACCCATCGCTGAGCTGCAGCCCCTTGAAATGTCTTCTTGGATTGAGTCTGATGTCTTGAAATTTCAGGGAGTGGCAAGTACCAGGGTTACGTGTCAACAGGTGACAAGGGTGGCAGGCTGGGCAGATAGAGGGGTGTGCTGGCTTCTCGAGAGCCGAGGGTTGGTTTGATTGATTGATTGGTTGGTTGATTGATTTTAAATAGAAGAAAAGTAAAAAATTAAAGTAAAACAGAATTTCACAACAGGCCAATAGTAGAGTAACAATAATCAACACGTTGCATGCTTTTATATTCACAGCAGTTGTTTAGAGTATAAGATAGACATGAAACATTGTCCAGAAAATTATTAGTGTAAAACTTTTCCCTCAATGAATCAAGAGAAACCAGTTATATGATTATCTTTTTTTTATTATGACTGCTCTATTATTTTCAAAAAAACATTTTGCATTAAAAATCAAATCTGAAACATAGTGTGACCCTGCCTCAAAAAACTAGGGCCGGGAGTTTGGCTCAATGTCTTAAGTGCCTGTCTGGCAGGCAAAAAGTTGTGAGTTCAATCCCCTGTGCCAAAAAAAAAAAAAAAATCTCAAAATGACCCAGTGAAAACTACTTTTCATTCAAAATTCTTTTTCTTTAACTATCTTAACTAATTTTTTATATACATAGATTTTCTTTCAGTTTGTCACATGAGTGCAACAATGTGATGGTTACATATGCGTGACTTATTTAATTCACTGAGAAGTATATTTTCAAGGCGCAGCCATTTAAGAGTGAAAATGTCTAATTTATCGTGCTTTATAGCTGAGTAGTATTCCATTATATAGAAATAGCACATCTTTTTTGTGCATTCCTCAGTGGAGGGGCATTTAGGGTGTTTCCAAGATCTAGCTATTATGAACTGTGCAGCTATAAACATAGGTGCACATATATCAATGTAGTATGATGTTTTTAATTCTTTTGGGAAGACACCCAGAAGGGAAATAGCTGGGTTAGATGGGACCTCCAATCCTAGCTTTTTGAGGAATCTCCACACTGACTTCCACAGTGGTTGCACCAGCCTGCATTCCCACCAACAGTGGAGAAGGGTTCCTTCCCCCACAGCCCCTCCAGCATTTGTTATTGGTTGACTTCTTAATACTAGTCATTCATTCTGGGGTGAGGTGGAATCTCAGTGTTACTTTCATTTGTATCTCTCGGATGACCTGTGCTGTTGAACATTTCTTCATGTATTTATTTGCTGTTTGTATTTCTTCATCTGAGAAGTATATGTTCATCTCAGATGCCCATTTTTGGATTGGGTTTTTAAATCTTGGAGGACTGAGTTTTTTAAGTTCTTTATATGTTCTTGATTGTAATCCTTTATCTGAGGGACAGTTGGCAAACATTTTCTCCCACGTTATGGGTTGTCTCTTCACACTGTTGGTGGTTTCTCTTGCTGTGCAAAAGCTTTTCAGCAGGATGAGATCCCATTTGTTGATTCTTTGCAATAGTTCCTGTGCTATCTGGCTTTTATTCATAAAGTCTTTGCCTACACCAATGTCCTCAAGTGTTTCACCTACTCTATCTTCCAGCAGATTTAGTGTTTCTGTTTTAATATTGAGATCTTTAATCCATTTAGATTTTAACTTAGTACATGGCGAAAGATATGGGTCCAGTTTTTATCTTTGGCATGTGGAAAGTCAGTTTTTCCAACACCATTTATTGAAGAGGCTTTCTTCCAGTGAATGTGTTTGGTGCCTTTGGCAAAGATAAGGTAGCTTAGTGTGTCTGCAGTTGTTTCTGGATCTTCTAATCTATTCCATTGATCTTCGGGTCTGTTTTTTTGTTGTTGTTGTTTTTGTTTTGTTTTGTTTTGTTTTTTGCCAGTACCACACTGTTTTTATCACAGTAGCTTTGTAGTATAATTTCAAGTCAGGAATTGTGGTGCCCCATCTTGTCTTTCTTGCCCAGGATTGCCTTTGCTATTCTAGGTCTCTTCTGGTTCCAGATGAATTTTAGGATTGTTTTGAGGGCTGAGGGTTTAAATGTGATGCTTTTCAATACTGTAACTGTTCAATAATCAGACCTTTGCTTTGTTATTTGATACAGGTGTTTAGAGGACTATTTTAAATCCTCCTGAGTTTTTCAATTACGCAGTTGTCATTGATTTTAGGTGAATAATTTTGTGGTCACAAAATATTAAATACTGCCTAGTATGTGCTGTGTTCATGAATACTCCTTAAACAATAATGTGACATGCTAAGTGCTGCAAAGTAAAGTGTGCATTGCAGAGTTTTAACTCAACCCTGTAAGTATATAATCTGAACACTTTCTATTTATTTTTTGTTGAATCCCGTAGACTTGTACTTTCTTAAACACTTTCCTAGATCTTTGAATTAAATCTAATATAAACTTAGTCCTTTATTACATTGGCCTTTATTACATTGACCTTGAGATGTACAATGATAAAATTAGCACTCTGTGCCAGGCATAGTGTCACATGCCTGTAATCCCAGCACTCGGTAGGGAGGCTGAGGCAGAAGTACCATTGCGAGATCGAGACCAGCCTAGGCTACAAAGTGAGTTCAATGCCAGCCTAAACTGTATAGTGAAACCATGTCTCAAGAAGACAATAAATAAATAAATACAAAATAACAGTCTGAGTCTCTGTAACTCACAAAGTTAGCGAATATTGTTTTCTTTTAGTTTTGCTGCTTAGCACTTCATGAGTTCTGTCTTTTCCCTTTGTTCCAGTTTGCCAAGGTACAAGCAACAAGCTCACCCAGTTGGGCACCTATGAAGACCACTTCCTGAGCCTCCAGCGGATGTTCAACAACTGCGAGGTGGTGCTGGGGAATCTGGAGATCACCTATGTGCAAAGGAACTATGACCTTTCCTTCCTGAAGGTCAGTGCAATGGGTCTGGCTGCCCAAACACTACAGAGGTGGACATGAGTGAGGGAGGCTTTGGCAGGATGTAACTTGAGTCGTGTTCTCATCTGCTGTGGCAGTTACAGTTGGAAGGAAAGTACAGATGAGCACTTTCTGAGGATGCTACACCGGCTGGGGCCAAGTCAGAGCTGGAGGAGCTGGAGAAGCCTTGGGTTGGCATGGCACTCTGGTCTCCGCAGGCACCCTGTGCCACGCACACGCTTGCCTTTAAAATGACAGTAACGAAATCTGTGAGAGCTGTGCGTACAGCCTGTGTCCGTGGTATACAAACTGGGTCACTTGTTAAGGAACATGATGAAGCCTCCAAGAGTCTACAGCCAGGTCTCAGGATTCCTGCCTATCTGAAAGCAGGCTCCTAAGTTAGGTGGTGGTGGAACCTGGATCAGATCTGCTTGCCTTTCTTCTGACTGGCTTTCTCCCTCCTTTCCTGCTTCTCTCTTCTCTTTCATTTTTTCTGTCCTCTCCGCTTTCTTCTGCTTCTCTCCCCCCCACAGCACCTTCCCCCTTTTATTATTCATCTGTGCTCCTAAACAGGGCACACTGCCATTGCTACCTTGCTTCAGAAACAGAAGTGTCACAATACTGTGACATCCCTTTCCCCCAGCAGCTACCATGTGAGTTCATTTGCTGACCTTGAGTGATGGTGCAGGGAGGTGACCTGGGGTCTTTGGACCTAGAATCCTTGAGTCTTTCATCAAGTAATGGCATTATCATCCTTCGTCCTCAGACCATCCAGGAGGTGGCTGGCTATGTGCTCATCGCCCTCAACACGGTGGAGAGGATCCCGCTGGAGAGCCTGCAGATCGTGCGTGGGAACATGCTCTATGAGAACACCTATGCACTGGCTGTGCTGTCCAACTATGGTGGTGCCAACAGTGCCAACAGGACTGGGCTTCGGGACCTGCCCCTGAGGAGCCTGCAGGGTGAGCCATGCGTGAGGCGAGAAGCAGGGTCCCTCAGAGGTGAAACCCCACACCCTGCAAAGATGTATCTCTGAGGGCCACTTGCATGCCTGCCCAGCAGGGGAAGCTGTTGAGGGGAGGGTGGAGAAAAGCCTGGGACGGAGCTCCAGAGGGTGGGCAATGGCCAGACCATGGCCAGCTGACCTGTAGGAAACCTGTGCACATGGGACAAAGGACAACTGCATCCCCGTTGTCCCCAGAGACATGGCCTGGCACCCCAGGTGCACACACTGTCTTCTCCCCTGCACAGGTTTCCTACAGAAGCATACCTGATTAGTTAGGCACCTGATAAGTGGTCCCCAGAGACAGAGCCCAGGACCCCAGGTGCACACACTGTCTTCTCCCTTGCACAGGCTTCCTACGGTAGTGCACCTGGTAAGTTAGGCACAGTAGGAGATGAATGGCGGTGACAGACAATGACAGAGCAGTCCTCACAGTGCATGGCAGCAGCACTGCCTCCCGAGGTAGCTTACTGTGCAGCAATGATTGTGCCAGGGGTTGTCTGCAGTACCGAGAACTGCAGGAAGAGAAGCCGCCAGGGGCTGCGGCTGCCAGGCTTAAAGGCCCTGACACAGGGAGACAGAGTCTGGACAGGGGTTGTGCTCAGAAATCAGCACTGGGAAGAAGGCTTCCGCATTCCCCTGCAAGGGGCAGCAGGGAGGCTCCTGTGGGAGGAAACCAGGGCCTGGCTAAGCAAGGGAGGCATCTGATTTTATTTCCATTTTTTACTTTATCTGTGTGTGTACGTGTGCCACACTGTATACTAAACTCGGAGCCTTTGCACTGAGCTGCATCTCCAGTTCTTGTTCATGTGTTTATTTTTTAAATTTTGACACAGGGTCTCACTAAGTTGCCCTTGGGCTTGAACTCTCCATCCTGTTCAGCCTCTCCGAGTGCTGGGATTATAGACATGCACTGCCTCCCAACTCAGGCGATTTGTGCACCGAAATCACTGCCCAGTTCCCCCTGCCATGTGGGTGCGGTGCACCCTCTGCAGGCTCGGCCTTCCCAGCCTTTGCCACATCCCCTGCCTGCACTTCTCAAAGCCTCATGCAGCGCAGTGTCCTCAGCATCCCAGGCTTCCCTGCCACTGCTCCCAGGAACGACTCACCCCTTCCCTCCACCGGCCCTGGGCGCTCAAGGTGCAGGTGCCCTCGTGGCACAAGTCCCCAGGACTGTGACAGCCACCACCCTGCCTGCCCCTCCACGCCGTCCACACTGCCCGGCCCAGTCAGCCCCAGTACCACAGGCTCCAGCACAATAGCTGGCCCTGCTGCGCGCCGGCTGCCCAGCTCCCTGCGACACCTGAACGTGCACTCCCCTCTGGACCCACATGTGCTGCCCTAACCTGAGTGGCATCTGCAGGGCTCCTGTGGACCCTCCGTGCACCCTATGTCCCCTAGCGGGACACAGGTGCAGAGAAATGGTCTGCACTTTCTGTGCTCAAGGGGCTATGGTCTGCTCACTGTGTCTCTGTCCACGCAGAGATCCTGCAAGGTGCCGTGCGCTTCAGCAACAATCCCATGCTCTGCAACGTGGACACCATCCAGTGGCAGGACATCGTGAACAGCAAATTCCAGAGCAACATGTCGCTGGACCTGCAGAGCCCCCAGAGCGGCTGTAAGTGGGCACTGCTCCGGGCCTGCAGCAGCCCCCGGGGCAGGCACAGAGAACACACATTCTGCACCGGGTCACGTGGACCTAAAACAAAACTAACTAGTAAACATGTCACCTGCCCTGGGTAAGACACGCAGACGTGACAGCCACTCATGGGCGCCCATGTAACCAAGGCAGTGCAGTGCACCCCTGGCTGCCTCGAGCAGGCCAGGCTGAAGATGGGCTGCAGGGGCAGCCGCTGGCCCTGTGAGCCTGTCCCACCTGCCCTGTGGGGGACAGCCAGACTCTGTGCTCTGACTGGCCTGACTCCCACAGTGCTGCCGGGGGCCTCCTCAGCCTCTGTCTCAGGACTGTGGGCAACTCCAGGAAGTCAGCCAGTGTCACCCCAAATGCCCTGAGTATCAAGGCCTGCAAGCGGGGCTGTTGGGGACCAGCCCTCGGCCACCACCACTGCCCCTGGGAACGGCAGAGTGGGTCACGCTCTCCTGGCCCGCTTGGGCACCGCTCCTCCTGGGCCTGCTCCTTCCACTCCCCCCATGGAAAGGCATTGCGCCTGCTTCTCTTCACCCTACAACAGGGAGTGGATGAGCAGGCTAAGCACAGGCAGATAGGAATCTCAGAATTATCAGCCGGAGCGGCTGGCTCCTGCTCATTTGTCTACCTTGGATGACTGTGGACAAGCACACTTCAGGTGTGCAGCCCAGTGGCCTGCAAGGCTGTCCCCACACCCACTCATGAATCCCCTCACCCTCAGCACCGGACATGCGCCAACCAGACAGCCACTCCTCCTCTGCCCGCCTTGGCCCCAGCACCACCGTCCTCTTCCTTCTCCATGGACATGGCAGCCCCAGGGGTCATCGGCCACTTGTCACTGGTCACTGTGGCTGAGATGTGAGTTGATGGTGACATTTACCTTTCAGGCCAAAAGTGTGATCCAAGCTGTCCCCATGAGAGCTGCTGGGGCCCAGGAGAGGAGAACTGCCAGAAACGTGAGTGTGGGTGCAGGGCTGTGCCGCCTCGGTCTCCCCACCAACAGAGTGCAGGCTACCGTGCCAGCTCTCCCAGAGCCCAGGTCCCCATGTGGCTGCCCCCCGTGGCCTGGGCAGGCACTACAGGGGGCCTCCTGCTGCAGGCACAGAGGCCAGCAGCCCACGGTGATACTGCCACCGTGGCTGATCCTGGCATCCCCAACATAACCAGCGAGAGCTCCTGAGCCCAGTCCCTGCCACCACACACAGGGCCACACACTCCCCTGGGGATGGCACGCTCTGCTATCCCTCTGCCCTGGGTGCCCACCTGCCTGGAAGTCTGCAGCACTCTCTAGAAAGCATTTTCATGTGAACCAGATTTTAGAAAGAGTTCAGCTTATGGAGCTTGGTCGCAACTCACAGGCTTTATGGCCAAGGACCCTGAGGACATGGTCAGCTTCAACACTGGCCTCCACCCCAGGTGTCAGTGTGGGGTGGCTGTGGGAACTTTGTCCTGTGTGCCTGCTTTCTGCACTGCAGAGAACACAGTCCAGTTCAGTCACGGTCTGTTTATCAAGGAGGTCTGAAGGTCCGGACTTGATTGGAGCAGTTCTCCTTACTTAGAAATAGACAGGAAGGCCGGGGATTTAGTTCAGCGGCATAAATCCCTGCCTGGCAAGCACGAGGTCATGAGGTCAATCTCCAGTACAAAAAAAAAAAAAAAGATAGGAAAACACAATCCCAGGAGGAAGGCCATGAGGAAGGTCATGATCTTTAGGAAGATCATGAGGAAGGTCATTGGGAAGGCATGAGAAAGGTCATGATCTTTAAGAAGGTCATGAGGAAGGTCATCGGGTGAGGAAGGTCATAATTTTTAGGAAGGTCATGAGGAAGGTCATCAGGAAGGCATGAGAAAGGTCATGAACTTTAGGAAGGTCATGAGGAAGGTCATCGGGAAGGCCATGAGGAAGGTCATGATCTTCAGGAAGGTCATTAGAAAGGTCATCGGGAAGACTGTGAGGAACGACATGATCTTTAGGAAGATCATGAGGAAGGTCATCGAGATGGCGTGAGGAAGGTCATGATCTTCAGGAAGGTCCTTGGGAAGGTCATCAGGATGGTCATTGGGAAGGTCATGAGGAGGGACCTAAGGAAGGCCATGAAGAATGTCATGATCTTTAGGAGCATCCTCAGGTAGGTCATGAGGAAGGTCATAAGAAAGTCCTTAGGAAGGGGATTGGGAAGGTCATGAGGAAGGTCACCAGGATGGTCCTCAGGAAGGTCATGACTGGACTAAATGTGAGGCTAGAAACTGGCTCCTGAACCGTTGCACCCACGTTGCCCCACGGTCTATCCACCAGCACTTGGCTTGGCTCACAGGTGACTGCTCACTTCCCTCTGTTTCAGTGACCAAGATCATCTGTGCCCAGCAGTGCTCAGGGCGCTGCCGTGGCAAGTCCCCCAGTGACTGCTGCCATAACCAGTGTGCGGCCGGCTGCACGGGGCCCCGGGAGAGCGACTGCCTGGTAAGACCTGTGTCCCTGAGGTGGCCCCTGCCCCACTACAGTGGTCTCACGCTCCTCCTGGCTGCCAGAAGGCCCTAACAGAAGCTCATTGCCTCCGAGGGCTACAGGCACCATGCATGGCTAGAGACCAGGGACATCCCAGAAGTCCTGGACCCACCAGTGCTGCCAGATAGGACTCTGAGGGTCAGCACTCAGGTGGCAAAGCTCTTTCAACCTCCAGAAGAGAAGGTTCACCCTCAGCTGAACTCCTGACATTCTGTGGTTTCAGGGAAGGGAAGGGCACACGTGAGATCACAGCACTCTGGGAGACTGAGGCAGGAGGATTGAAAGTTCAAAACTACCTGGGCACTTAAGCAATTTAGTGCTCAAAAATTTAACAAAATTGAAAAAGGCCTGGGACTGCGACTCAGCGTGAAGGCCTGAGTAATCCCAGGACAAACAGAAGACTGGACTCAGTTGGTCCAGGCTGCTTCCACGGGGCAGCCGGAAGGAAAAGACTGTACACGGTCCTCAGAAAACTGCCGCCTGTTGTCTGCCCGGCTCCACAGCGCCCTTCTTCCTTGAGGGTCAATAAACTCTGTGGTGTGGCTCACACATGTCAGGGAGCTCAGTGTAAACTGAGTTTAAGAGTAAGTTGCTCTGCAGCTACCACTGGAAGAAGTGGACACTTTCCTCATGTTTAAATCAGCAGACACGTTTTCTCTGCCCGTGCCCATAACTCACAGCAGCTGGAGTGTAAGGAAATCACACCTCTAAGAGCAGTTTTCTGGCTCCCTGGAACCACTTTCCAGGTTCCCTGAGCCTTCTGGGCTTCCTGGCCTTCACCTGAGCAGCACCGCGCCCCAGTCCCCGGGTGCTGGCATCCTCGTCCCCTGACCGGCAATTCCTGTCCCTCCCAATACAGGTCTGCCGCAGGTTCCGCGATGAAGCCACCTGCAAGGACACCTGCCCACCACTCATGCTCTACAACCCCACCACCTACCAGATGGACGTCAACCCCGAGGGGAAGTACAGCTTCGGCGCCACGTGTGTGAAGAAGTGTCCCCGTGAGTTCCCACGCCCTCCCCCCGCCCTGTGCAGCCTGGGGTCACCATGGCCCTGTGCTCCTGCGGAGGGGACGGTTGCTCACCACACAAAGGCCTCTTTGTGTGTTCAGGCATGGACGGCGAGAGAGGTGCCGCCACCCAGACCCCATCCTCTAGGCCGTAGCCGTGGCTGTGGTCTTACTGTGTAGACCATGCGGTCCCGGGGCGCACAGCACCAGTCCGTGGCCTGTTAGGAACCAGAACGCACACAGATCAGGGCCATAGGTTCTTGCAGGGCAAGGCCTGCTGCGAACTCACAGGAGGGGGCGCATGACTGGAAACACGGGCACAGTAACCATGACGCACTCAGCTTCCTGGAACCACCTGCGGTCTGGAGAGTGCCTGGTCCCGAGCCTGCGCCTGGGATCCCACAGACCCGCACCCAGCGAGCAGAGCAGATTCATGGCCGCCGTGCCCACAGGGCCTCACCAAAGTGCCGCTTGTCTTCTTTGCCTTGCTTGGATTTGGGTGTCACCTGTGTCCCTGGTGCCTGTAGGGAAGAGTGGGGTAGAGTTTTCCTGAACAGGGGAGATCTGTCCTGCTGGATTCCTGCATGGAAAAATTTAACTGTACAGAAAAAAAGACCACAACTGGAATAATCAGCATTGCACAGCGAAAGGCAAACAAAATAAAATGCTGCCACTCTGTGACACAGGAGACCCTGCAAGGAGGGTCACTGGGCAGCCTAGGAAACTATGCAAACCCATGGCGAGCTGTCAGAGCAGCCTCCAAAGGAGAACCTGTGTCAGGGAGGACCTGACAAGGGGCTGCCTGGGGGCACACATGGCTGCTTCACAGAAATCACTTAGAGCAGGGGAGCTCTTAGGCCCCTGGGGCACAAAGAAGCCTTCAGGCCTGCCCCTATCCCAGGGGACATGAGGTCAGGAGGGAGGAGTTGGAGGGTGAAGGAGACTCCACCCCTGAGTGCAGCCACTTTGCACTGCTTCCCCTCCTCCCCCTCCCACCCCTCCCCCTCCCCTCCCCTCCCTCCCTCCCCTCCCTCCCAGCCTCCCCCTCCCCTCTCCCCTCCTCTCCTCCTCCCCTCAGTTCTGCAGTGGCCCCCGGCCTTTGTCCTCTTCAAGCTGTGTCCTCTGGGTGACTCCAGCACAGGGCCACTGACTCCTTCACCACCTGGTGGGCAGAACACGAGGACTTCTGTAGGACCAGGGCCACCCACTGCCTGTCCCTGTAGGGAACTACGTGGTGACTGACCATGGCTCCTGCGTCCGGGCCTGCAGCGCTGACAGCTACGAGACAGAGGAAGATGGCGTGCGCAAGTGCAAGAAGTGCGAAGGGCCCTGTCGCAAAGGTAGGGACCTGCGGGGCGAGACCGGCCCTCCTCACCCTGCCAGAGCATTGGCGGCCACCGCCCCATGAGCACACCACTCTTTTAACGTTGTGTCTTTGCTCCTGATACTGCAGTTTAAGCCCAGGGCCTTCACACTGAGCTCCATCCTCAGCACTTTTCATTTTTTGAGACAACATCTCTAAGTCACTGAGTTGCCCAGAGTAGGCTCAAACTTGAGATCTTCTGCCTCAGCCTCCCAGAGTGCTGGGATTACAGGTGTGCACTGTCCATTTTGTCTTAGGACAGAAGCTAAAGCTGTGACAGCAACTCAGGACATCAGAAAGGCATGGTCCAGAAAGTGCTGTGGGCAGAGCCCCAGAAGCAGAGCACAGAGACAAGCGACACAGGGGCCTGAGAGGAAGGGGGGACAAGGGTCACCAGGCAGTCAGACCATGACCCAGGGCAGCAGGAGGGTCTGTGACAAGGACACAGGATGGCCTCTGCTCACACCTTTGTGTGCCCAGAGCCTGTCAGGAGTCCTGATACCACTGGGCTTCCCCAGTGTCTGTCAAGCGACTGTGTGACCATGTGGAATGCTCTAGTGTGGCAAGGCCTCTCCCTGCTCCCGCCGCCTGTGACCCCCAGAATCCCTAACTCAGCGGGGTGAGTGAAGCCAACCTCTCTCTCCTCAGTTTGCAATGGAATAGGAATCGGGGAGTTTAAAGACACGCTTTCCATAAACGCCACGAACATCAAGCACTTCAGGAACTGCACAACCATCAGCGGCGACCTGCACATCCTCCCGGTGGCATTTCGGGGGTGAGTGGCACTCAGCTCCCCCCACCGAGGAGAGCAGCCTGCGTCAGCCAGCAGCTGACACTCTGTGCCCTTGCAGGGACTCCTTCACGCGCACGCAGCCCCTGGACCCCAAGGAGCTGGACATCCTGAAGACGGTGAAGGAAATCACAGGTCCGTGTGCGTCCGCAGCCTCCGTGGGGCTCGACAAGCTTCCTTCTCCCTGCCGCAAGGCGCTGCCCTGAAATTCCCCCATTCAGGGATAATTCGCTGGTAGTTTCAAAAATGTAGTTTCCCTGAAGGCACAGGGAGAACACGGACGCTCAGGCTGGCAACCTGTTCAGTCCCTTGCTCCCCAGCCCAGACTGGCACCTCCGTGTCCCGGCCCTGGCCCAGAACCGTCAGTCACAGAGTGGGGAAGAGGAGGAGAGGGCAGTGTGGGCTCTGGGGACTTGGCGAGCGGACAACCAGCCCCAGCCTGGCCGTGAAGCTGCCCCTGTCTGTGTCCCCACGGAGAGCTCCTTAGACCTGGGAAAATAGCTGTTTGGGGCTGGAGATAGATAAGGAGAAGACTTAAAATTCATTGTAGTAACTGCTCCATAACTGACAGCTGTAATCAGAGCAAGAGCCTGTTCACAGGACGGAAAACACAGTGAACGCTTACACTTTTAAAATGTATTACAGTAAAGACACACTGCCATGAACCGGCAGCAACAGCTGCCTCCTCCTTCGTCCCATCCTCCTCGCCACCACTCTCTGCAGCAGCTCTGGAGTCCTGGTTCCTGAGGCTCTTTAGTTGTAGAGTCCTGGCTGCCTCAATGTCCCACATGTCTCTTTCTTGGTCATTTTGACTTCGGGGAGACCTAGAAGTCACACAGTGCCAGATCCGGTGAATGAGGTGGACGAGGACACAGCGTCATGTTTTTGCCAGCCTGCCTTTCTGTTGGACGGCACTCCACAGCAGCATGCACCATATTTTTCATCACGTCTTGCAAAGACACGCAGGAAAGAGGACTGCAGAGCTGCTTCAGAAAGTGGAAGCAGGAAGGGATGAGTGTGTGTGAAGCAAGGGGCAGGGTTTGGAGGGGCATGCATGGCAATGTCTTCTGTAATATTTTATTTGAAACATTCACTGCACATTTTGATTGCTCCACACACGAAGCCTCATCTGTGAAAGGCACCAGGGGAGCAGTGCGACGGGCAGCGCAGGTGGGAGCTGAGGGACAGTGTGGGCATGGCAGCGTGGACCCTGCCGGGAGGGTCGTGCCAGCTGACACAGCATGTCTGTGCTTCCTCCACGAAAAGGACAAAAGACCTGCGCAATCAGATTCCCCACTGCTCCCCACGTGACAGTCTCAGGAGGTCTCCAGGCGATGTCCTCTGGAAAGAGCCATGCCCCGCGTTGTGTCTGAGCCCTCTTCTCCTTCCAGGGTTCTTGCTGATTCAGGCCTGGCCTGAGAACAGGACCAACCTCCACGCATTCGAGAACCTGGAAATCATCCGCGGCCGCACAAAGCAACAGTAAGTTGACTGCGGCGAAGCTGGCTGATTTGAGTGTGTGTCTTTTTATTTTGAAGTTAGACTCACAGAGGAGTTACAGAGATAGTTCCGAGGCTCCTGGAGCATCCTCCCTCACCTCTGCTTTCATGACTGGTAACATTCAGACCAAGGATCCTCAGCAGGAGGGCACTGGTGCGAGTGGCGCCTTCAGCTACTTGACTCTCGCTGTCTTCTCTGAGTGCATCTGTCCCCTCTCAGTGCCCAGCCCCAGCCCCCACTGCACTGAGCCCTAGCTCTTCCTGGACCCTCCAACCTGCACTGGTTCTGTGTGTTCTCTGATGCTCCACGGCTGGGAGACCTTGGGGAGACATGGAGCAGGGTTTGTGGAGCGACTGTTCCTGGCTGATGGTGTCTCACCATGCAGTTGAGGCTCTGCACATCCTGTCGGGGCAGAGAGATTTGTTATCTTCCCCAAGATTTCCACTGTTCCAACTCTGAAGGTGAAACAGAGAGGGAGAAAGGGGGAGGTCTTCAGGTCAAGCCTGTCTTAGAAACTGTTACAAGCACTGTTCCCACACTTAGCCCCTGAAGGCTGAGTCATATTGTCCCATATGAAAGAAAATCAAAAGCCACACACTGCAGTAACGCATTGCTCTCCAAGCACTGTGTTGGTGGAAGGCCTCTGATGCTGAGCTCACGCTGCCACTTGTCCCTCGAAGGCCCTCTGCCCGGGCTCTTGGGACACCGTCCCTGCCCAGGGTCGTGTAGATGCCAGGGCACAGAGTCGGGTCTTCAGACGGCTACTCCGTAGCATTGGCAGTGCTGGCTGGGATTTGAGCAGGTCAGGGATCTCTTTTCCCACTTGAACGAGAAGCCCAGTGATACCAGTCCACCTGCTAGGATGACTCTAGTTCCAGTGCACCTGCCCCCGGCCCCAACTCTGCCCTGTGGGAAGACCCAGCCAGCCCTGTGCCATAGCTGCCCTGGGCATGGGCAGGCTGGCTATGTCAGAGGCTAGAACGTGTCCTTGATGTCCAGCAAAATAAACAGTGGCCCAAAGAGATTTGCTTAACCTCCCAGGCTGTTTCAGAGTTGAAAGATGCCACACGAACAGGGAGGAGTGTCCACTCTCAGGCCCGAGCGCATGGCCACCTCCCGCAGGCCCTGGCAGCACACCCGTGTCCTGGCGCCTGCTCAGTCAGTTCTCTTCCCTGCTCAGCGGTCAGTTTTCCCTTGCTGTGGTCGGCCTGAACCTGACGTCCCTGGGATTGCGCTCCCTAAAGGAGATCAGTGATGGAGACGTGATCGTCTCAGGGAACCGGCATCTGTGCTACGCCGACACCATCCACTGGAGAAAACTGTTCGGGACTTCTGGTCAGAAAACCAAAATTATAAACAACAGGAGTGAAAGGGACTGCAGTAAGTAACCAGCACCCCACGGACAGTGCAGACTGCCCCTGCCCTGCGGGTCATTTATTCTGGGGTAGAACAGGGGAGGGCTAAACATTTCAGTCATGTTTTCCATTCCTTAAGAAGCTAGTTAAAATCTGCACTGTCCTAATTACGGGTTCGCATGGGATTCACAGAAGCTGTCTCCAGAGCGTTCATTCTTCTATTGTAGGGCAGATTTGCCTGAGGTTGGAGCTCCCAGTTGTTGGTAATTTAAAGAACTAAGTTTGGTATCGATGGCTTTCTGTGACACTGTGTCGGGGGCTGCTCGCTGCTCACTCCAGCCTGTGATGACTGAGGTGGGCGTGTGCACCCCACGCACCCAGAGTGGGACAGGTGGCCTTCACATTAATGCTTTCAACTCTGCAGCCCTCTAGGCTGTTGTGTGCAGCCAGGCTATGGGCAGAGACCCTTCCCACGGGAGAAGCTGCCCTGAGTTTCAGGCTTGCGAAATAGGCCAGTGCCCTTATCTCGACTCAGAATTCCTCATCCACAAAATGGCTTTGATAGACTGAGTAGGGTAGGGTGGTGCACTCTTGGGAGGCTGAGGCAGGAGGATCACAGTTTGGAGCCTAGCCTGAGTCACTTCCCAAGATGCTGTTCCAAGAGGTGGTATGGGATGGGGAGCAGAAGGGGAAGGAAAAGGCTGTGGCGAGTCCCTTGTCGGGGTGCTACTCAGCTAAATGGAATTCTGCATGTGGCGCCTGGGTACGGTGCCTGGCAGGCGGCAGGCACCCACGCAGTGTTTGTCACGGAACAGCCGCAGGTCCAGCCCATGTGGGCCTGCCGTGACCCCAGGCCTGCTTTTTCTGGGCTGAGGAGGGATGATTTTCTCGGCCAGCCTGCTGACCCTGCCCCTGCCCCACCCCTCCGTGTCTTCCAGAGGCCGATGGCCACATCTGCCACCCGCTGTGCTCGTCCGAGGGCTGCTGGGGCCCTGAGCCCCGGGACTGCGTCTCCTGCCAGAACGTGAGCCGGGGCAGGGAGTGCGTGGCCAGGTGCAACGTCCTGGAGGGGTGAGACCTGCTTCTTGTCCCCACCCGGCCAGGCCACACATGGGGTTGGTGAGGTTCACGGCCTTCAGGTGGACTCTTATCCCGATGGCCTCTAGCTTGGTCTGCGTGTGTGCTAGGCTTCTGACAAACCGCTCAGCGCTGCAGGGAACAAGCTCTTGTTTCATTGCTTACTCCAGCCCAACACTTTCTAAAATCTCTTTTCCCAAAAACACCTTTCATCTTTCTAACTGGCACAAAGGTTCCAGTTGCTGGTGTGTGGAGGGCCGGTGTTTCCTATGTGGCCCACACACCCCAGGTGTCCAGTCCACTAACACCTGTGCTGTCCCCTGGTTGGTTCTGTTATCCGTGCCTCCCAGGTGTGCACTGCACCCCGAGTGGAGGGGATGAAGTGAGAAATGACTCACATGATGCTTGCTGAGTTGAGTTGCAATCAGTAAAGAGGACAGTCTGTGGGTACTGAAAATCCCAGCGCTGGTATGAAGTTTTTCCACAACTGAATTACTTGGAAAGTCAAATGGTAGGGCAGAGAGAGGAAGTGACAATTCTAAAATATGTGTAAGAGAAACATAGCTGGGATGGAGAGGTGCCCTAGGAATTGCAGGTGGCGGTGGGGCTCTCCCTCTCCACCTGGAGCAGGCTGCAGAGCCGGAGTCACTTGTTTGCTGCAGGCTCAGAACAGTCTGGGTACCTGATTGCTACCTCAGCTCCAAGGAGGAGTATCCAGCTGCAAACAGACATCCACATTTTGAGCTTTCAAGTCCTTTGAGATCCAAGGAAATTAAAATAACCACACCAGAAGCCCAGGTCTCTCCTGATGACCTGCTCCCTCTGCAGCCTGCCCCTCAGCAGTGACCCCAGAACACCACTGTCTTGTTTGGTTTTGTTGATGCCATTTGCCTAAAGGGCAGCGACTCGCAGCATAGGTCTTGGGGTGTAACAGTCCTGCCCCTTGCTTGGCTCAAGGGCCTTGGGGAATCCCAGGCACATTGATCCGCGCAATGTGAGGTGGCTGAAAATATTACAGTACAGATACACCTTGGTCTTCGTGCCTGTACTCAGCACTTCCTGTTCTGAGGAATAACCATTGCACAAGTTTAATACTCCACCTTACTTTCCTGTCCTTGGCCTGCAGCAACCTCTTCCCTTTAACCTAAGTATCCATGAGTCTGTTATTAGAGAGAGGGATACCTGATCAGGACTTTTTGTCGTTTTTGTCTTGTTTGCCCAGTATACAGAAACTGCCATAGAAATGTGGGAAAGTGCTATGGGTGCAAAGGAACTTAACGTGCTGGTTCCTTGGGCTGAGCAGGGGTTCCGTTGATAAAACTGTGCATGGTGCCACAGTGCAGTCTTAGAGTCCTAGCTCTGTGACCTT
Source organism: Dasyprocta punctata (assembly GCA_004363535.1). Classification (NCBI taxonomy): domain Eukaryota; kingdom Metazoa; phylum Chordata; class Mammalia; order Rodentia; family Dasyproctidae; genus Dasyprocta; species Dasyprocta punctata. The sequence goes on from RJWM01008898.1 coordinate 25,409, forward strand.
TGCTGAAGTGATTTTGAATTTCGGGGAGAGGTCATCTTCATTCCCTGATGCCCACTGCCTGTCTGGAAGGGCCGGCATGACCATCTCCCTCCTCCTTCCCCAGGGAGCCCAGGGAGTTCGTGGAGAATTCTGAGTGCGTCCAGTGCCACCCGGAGTGCCTGCCCCAGGCCATGAATGTGACCTGCACTGGCCGGGTAAGGATCCTCCTCCCAGCTCCACTCACTGGGCAGGACTCCAGGAAGACACAAGCGGGGCTGACAGCGATGAGCGACTGAGTCTGAGTGAAGCCATCTCACACCCCACGGTGTGATGAGCCCCCCATGCCCGACCCACCCGGACTCCTAATGTCGCTCTTCCCACCCAGGGGTGGCCTCCATTTCTGACATCTGCCAACATGACTTTCCCACATCAGTCAAGCCCCATCAAAGGCTTAACACCCATTTAAGTCACTTGCAGAATCTTTTGCAGAACTCCTACCGGAGCTTAAATTCAGCTTGATTTCTGCATGTTCAGAGTTAGTCTCGTGCGGACCTATGAGCTCAGGTTCCTCTGACACCAGCCAACCTGTGTTCTTAATTCTCGCTGTCACAGTGGGGAGATCCATGAATCCATCGGTGAAGAACATGTCTCTGTGTCTCGCATCAGTGCGTAATGGGGCTGTGTTTGGAGGTCTAGGCTGCCCTGTGGCCAGTTACCAAGGAAGCCATTGGTCGTGGGTTTGTGCGGTGTTGGGCTACATTTTCAATGTTACGGTGAACTCACTGGTGATACTGACATCACCTCCAGCCACTCTGGTCGGAGGCCATTCAGCCTGTGAGTGGCTCCCTGGCTGCTGTCTCGTGGCTGGGACACAGCGCCAGGCACGCGTGACCCACAGGAGGAGAGGGCTATTTCAGCTCACGATTCAGCTCTTGGCTGGCCAGCTCCGTGCCAGGGCAGCCTCACAGAGGACAGCCGCTTACTTCGCAGCGGCCAGGAAGCAGCGAGAAGGGAGGAGCCGGGAGGGAAAAGTGGCCTCCCAGGTCACCCCCGGTGACAGCCTCCACCCAGGCCCCGCTTCTAACTGCAGTTCAGCTGTGACTCCCATGATCCAGTGACCTCCCCCAAGTCACAGGGGCCCAGGGACACCCAGATCCAAGCCCCCGCTGTAGGCAGACAGTGGAGAGCACATTACCAAGGGACAATTCCCAGCGGCATCTCAGCCCCACAGAGTGCAAGGCGGAGCCCAGAGACCAGGGACTTTCATTTCTAGGGTTCTGCTGGGCGTAGCAGGAACAAAAATAAGAAGAAAAACGTGAGCTGGCAGTACAGCTTAGGGGTAGAGAGGGAGCCCTAGGTTTGAGCCCCAGGATCACAAAAATGAATGTAAAAGTGTATAATAATCAAGGTGCCTTTGACAAGGAAAGGTCCCCATACAAAATACCAAGTAAAGGTAACACAGTATAAAAAGTACTTTTTTCTTTTTTCTTCTTTTCCATCCTAGAGATTCAACCCAAAGCCTTCTCACTAAGGTACATCCTCAGTCCTTCTTTTCTGTTTTGAGACAGGGTCACGATAAGTAGCTAAACTGTCCAGGCTGGGCTGGAATTTTGATCCTCCTGCCTCAGCCACCCTGAGTGCTGGGGCGACAGGTGTGCACCACCACACCCGGCTGAGTCTTTTGTTTTACACCTGTGTACACTGTGCGTGTTGAAGGCAGGAGGACTTCATTATGTTCAGTTACTTGTGCTGGCTGTGTCAAGCAAGAGCACGCCTAGAACTTGTTTTCTACCTTGCATTATCATTCCACTCTCGCTCACACAAACATGTCAAGTGAAAAGCTAATCTGTCTCATGAGAGAAAGAGGCAAGCTCAGACTCCGTCCTGTGCTCCGCGCAGGGTCCCGACAGCTGTGTCCAGTGCGCTCACCACATTGACGGCCCCCACTGTGTCAAGACCTGCCCGGCCGGAGTCATGGGGGAGAACAACACGCTGGTGTGGAAGTACGCAGATGCCGACCGGGTGTGCCGCCTGTGCCACCCCAACTGCACCTACGGGTGAGTGGGGCCCAGATGCCCCAAGCCCTCGTGGCAGCTTCCAAGCTTGGCCCTCGAGGGCTCCCTACGGTGCGCTGGCCTGGGCCACGGCCACTGCAGGACTAGCTGGGCACAAGTCTAAGTCCTAGGGGACAATTCCACCTCTCAGGCTGTGTCCTCAGTGCTAAACAGTGTTTGGACACTGAGAGACTGGAGCAGGCCCTCTGCTGCTCGAGGCCCCCCTGTCCGTGCCCTGTCCTTGCGCTGCTCCTGTGCTGGGGCTGTCAGACTCCTGCACCTCAGGACCCCTTCCTCTCCTGTCCCCGCCTTGGGAGCGGCCCGTGGAGTGGCACCCAGGGCTGCAGGGGCTCTGCACGGCCACCCTGCCCTCCTCTGCCTGGCCCTGTGTCTACTCCTTGTCCTGGCTCCCTCCACCTCCCTGTGTACCCCAACACCCGGAGCCAGCTGGGGGACGGTCCATGAAGACACTGCCTGATACCTGCCGGCTCCCTCCAGCCAGGACAGGCTGTCAGTGAGCACTCAGACAGGCTGTGCTGTGCAAATCCGAGGTGCGTCAGTGGCTGGGTGCTGGACTCCAGTTATGGGGTCACTCACTCACGTTGCTCTGTGACCCAGTGAAAATCTCCACAGACAAATGAGAAAGGAGAGTGAGAAAAACGTGTTTCTTTTTTATTTCCTGCAGATGTACTGGGCCAGGTCTGGAAGGCTGCCCATCATTCGGGTGAGGAGCTCAGCTCTGGCGCTACAGGATCCCATCCAGCACCACGAAAGTCGTTTCTGATTGTCCGTCCTGTGCCACCATCATTCCCCTCCTCCCCTCCCTCTTCTCCTTTTTCCTCCTCCTCCTCTTCCTCCTCCTCCTCTTCTCCTCTTCCTCCTCCTCTTCTCCTCTTCTTGCTCCTCCTCCTCTTCCTCATCCTCTTCTCCTCTTCCTCCTTCTCTTCTCCTCTTCCTCCTCCTTCTCTTCCTCCTCCTCCTCTTCCTCCTCATTCTCTTCCTCCTCCTCTTCTGCTCTTCCTCCTCCTTCTCCTCTTCTTCTTCCTTCTCCTTCTCCTCTTCCTCCTCCTCTTCTCCTCCTCTTCCTCCTCTCCTTGTCCTTCTTCTCCTAATAGTGAAGATGGGACCCAGGGCTTCACACTGAGCTACATCCCCAGCCCATTTTATTTTTATTTTGAGGCAGTATCTCTCAAGAGTTGCCCAGGCTAGCTTGGAACTTGCCAATCTCCTGCCTCAGCCTCCGCAGAGCTGGGATGACAGGCTTGTGGTGTCCAGCATCTCTGGCTGTCCCCTAGGCCTGTCTGTTAGTCACATCTGACCCTGTTGACATGGTTCCTGGGTAGAGGGACCAGTAGGAGTTGTAGGCTGCCCCTGGGGAGTGGCTGCCGTGCCTCTCCATTGTTCTTCATGAGCAGAAGCATCTCCACTGGCACCAGTTTTCATCAGCCTTATTTTGACTTTCTCTTCTCCTGGCCTCTCCATTTTCCCACTAACCCGGGTGATCCTGAGACAGGAGATGAGGGCATGGCGAAGCTGGCTGGGGAGATAGGAGACCTGTTGATTACAAAATCCCAGACATGTGGGCAGCACAGTTCCCAAGCCCTGCACCTGGGCTTCCTGTGAGAACTGGAGCAGGTTTCCGATGGGATGACCAAGCCCTGACATCAAGAGGAGTGGGTGACAGACACTACACTGAGCTTGCACCCTGCATTCTCATGCATGGTGGCCATGCTCAGACTGCAGGGTGTGCTGCTTTTCCTGCTCTTGTTTGGACCAAACTCTGCAGAGCTGGCTTCTTTTACTATCCATAGAAAACTTTGCTATCACTGTGCTTTTCTTGACCAATTATTTGCTCAGAACAGAAGGAACTTAGACACTACCCCCAGAAGGAGACTGTAGCACCCCAGAACTCAGTAACAGTCCCACCACAAAACGGGATCCCACAGGCCTCTCTGCTGGGTGCCACACTGGGCAATTCTCTCGCTGCTCCCTTTTGGAAATGTGTGTTTGCAAAGGCAGGTCACACATCTGAGACATCTTACCTCAGATCCATCTGCCACTGAGGCTTGAAATGTGGCCCTGAGGACAGCAAAGCTGCTGCTGGTTTCCCGTTCAGGTGCAACAGGGGAGAGAATTCTCACCCAGCAGCAGTGTCGCACGAGGGATGTGGAGTTGCGCACGAGACGCCTGCTCGTCACCTCTGACAACCATCCAGCTGGGCTCTGGCTCCTCTGCCTTTCCAGTTCTTTCTGCAAAGTCCCCCTCCCCAGTTCTTCCTCCGCCTCTGCCCACCATGATCGGCCTACAGCTGGTGGCGGCAGCTGGTCACACCTGGCCTCAGGTGAAACCCCAGAGAGAAGTGAGGCAGCTCCTCAGTCGGGACCCCTTCCTTCCCTGCCCTCATGCACAGGCACCCGGAAACACTTCCAAGCTCCACACGCCAGGCCAAGCTCCCCACACCTAGTGGTGAGGTGTCCCTTCACGTCCCTGCTTGAACCCAGCGGTGACCATTTCTTGTTCAAGCTTACTCCTTTTAATTTTCTTGTCGTCTTTTCAGTTACTCACCCTTACTACCATGGCTCCCCGTGGAACTCATACTCTAAAACAAATTATTCCTTCTGTCTTCCAGCATTCCCTTCAGAATAGTAAAAGCTCATTAATTCAAACTATTAGTTAGGGATTTGGTGTATAGTGCAGGAAATGACTTGTGCACTACCTGAAAAAAGTATCATGAAGTGTCATTTTTGTGAAGCAGTTGACCCACTTATGAGGAATGTGCGAGCCCTTTGGTACCTTTGTTACATGCAAATGGTGCTGCTGACTAATCTTTGTTCTTCACTAGCATGTCCACCTGAAAATAAGAATCAAATGCCAGGAATTCAAATTGAATTCTTAGCAATAACAACCCTCCACCCTGCACAGCCAGAGGGGCCTGAATTCACTTCCTGAGACTCCCAGTTCAGACTCCCTGACCTTACCAAGGAGATGGCCCATCTCCCCCATCCCCCAGCCCAAAGCCTCACTTCCAAGCAACACTTCCCTGGGATTTGTGCTGCATGGTGACGTCACACAGGACTACGGTGCTGCTTTTCACAGCTCAGTCCCAAGGCTTTGCAACCTCGGGTCCCGTCCTGGAGGCCTAGGGCTCCAGGCTGTCAGGGTCTCCCTTGCCAGCCCGGCTGGGAGACAGTGCCTGGCTGGGCTCCGCCATCACTCGGCCAGCTCCAGGAAAGAGCAAAGTAAAAATCACATGAAAGCACTGTGGAAGTCTGAATCATTTTCATTTATACGATTCTTAGTCCATGGATTAAAAAGTAGGCATCCTGTGGATACGGCCTGTGAGACTTCAGTTTTAGGGGTGCTGAGCAGGCTGGGCTGGGGAGAGGCTGAGGATGACAGTGACGTCACACCTTTCCCCCTGGGGAGCTGTGCGCACCCACTTTCTGCTGTTGTTCGAAATGATGACACTGTGTGAGATGTGCAAATGTCAGCATCACAGGCTCTGTCTCTCCTCGCTGCAGGCCCAAGATCCCATCCATTGCCACCGGGATTGTGGGCGGCCTCTTCCTGCTGGTGCTGCTGGGCCTGGGCATTGGCCTCCTCCTGCGGCGACGCCACATTGTCCGCAAGCGCACACTGCGCCGGCTGCTGCAGGAGCGTGAGGTGAGCGAGGCCAGAGCACGGCTTGGTCAGTTTCCCATCACTGTAGCAAATTCCTGAGAAATCAACCAGCAAAGAAGGGAGGTTTGTTCTGGCTCCTTCCAGATTCGCGGTCCATGGGGGCCACGCCATTGCTTGGGCCCATGGCCGGGCATCGTGGGAGGAGGGCATGCGGCCAGCAAGCCCACAGCCTTCGTGCTTGGAAGCAAAGCAGAGGAGATGGGGGCTCCCCATCCCTTTCACTGTGCACCCGGGGACCTGCTGGGGCATTGCGTGGAGACACGTGTCCAGACCTCGCAGACAGGATCGCAGGGCTGGGAACTGTTCCAGGAGCAGTGTCTGCGTCTGCTCACCCTAGAGGTTGCAGGTTGCTGCCTCAGTCTCGGTGAGTGGGGCGTCGGTGTCTCCAGACTGAGGCGTGCAAAGTGCCCTGCAGCACAGAGGCCTCAGCCCTAGCAGCGGAGGCTGGACAGTGCTGCTGCCAGCTCCAGGAGGGGTCTGCAGGAGCCAGGGTCACTCTGGAAGGTCTGCTGTCCATGAGTGGCTGCTCCTTTTTGGGTTCTGTGACTGACAGTGCCCTCCACGGCGCCCTCAGCCCACATCTGTGTTCCACACTGGAGGAAACCCTCCCTGCTCCGTCCCCTGTAGCCAGTGTCTCAGTGCTGCGGGCCCTGCAGGCAGCGCCACGGCTGAATGTGCTCCTCCAGGTCTCCTGTCCCACCGATTGGTGAGGAAACGGAGATGGAAGCAGCGCATTGGATGTGCATTCTGTCACGGGACTCCTGCGTCAGTCTCTGTTTCTACCATGTTTTATAAGTCCTGTGTCTTACTATGTTTTTTGTTTGTTTATTTTACAGTACTAGGGTTGAGTCCCGGGCCTTTGCACTAAGCTGCATCCCCCACCTTCATTTATTTTTGTATTTATTTGTAAATTTAGAGGCAGGATCTCACTAAAATGGAAAGTTGCTCAGGCTGCGCTTACACTTGTGATCTTCCTGCCTCAGCCTCCAGAATATTGGGCTCCACCTACCTGGGTTATTGGGCTCCTCAGAGAAGGCACCATTTCCCTCTGCACAAGTGTGCTGAGGGCTTTGGACTCATCTAACTCCATGGCCTGTAGCACCCGGAGCCTCACATCTGCACCTTCCCTTCACAGCTGGTGGAGCCCCTTACACCCAGTGGAGAAGCCCCCAACCAGGCCCTGCTGAGGATCCTGAAGGAAACAGAATTCAGGAAGACCAAGGTGCTGGGCTCTGGAGCATTCGGCACAGTCTACAAGGTGAGTCCCTGGGGCCTTTGGGATGGGACATCACCAAGCCCTTGCATTCCATGAGTGAACAGGTCCTTGGCATCTCCAATTTCACCACCATCTACTCCAGCTGAGAGCTCAGTAACCTCCCCAGGTTACTGAGAGGAATCTTTTATAACCACAGTGACAGATACAGGAGCATTTTATGGGCCGTCACAGCCTTTTCGGGGGTGAGTGGCACAGGAGGGCGTGTGGCAGCTGGAGAAGAGGGGCTGCCTGTCCTGCATAGGACCCAGGATGAACCCCGCACCAGGTTTGCCATTCTGGAAAGTCCAACTGCAGTGAGGCCCGGGCCTCGGCCTCTCAGGATCTGCAGGGAGTGAGCCATGCCAGCCTCACAGCGGCGCAGTGCAGCCTCCTAGTTCAGGGAGGCTGAGAGCCGGAGTGTCTGTAGTTCCAGCACTGTCCCTGCCCTGGAGGACAGTGTCACCCTGGAGATCCATCTAGCACACCGGTCAGTATTGTGTGTGTGACCAGGGCTAGCTAACTCTCCCTCTCTCCCTGCCCCAGGGACTCTGGATCCCGGAAGGTGAGAAAGTGAAGATTCCTGTGGCCATCAAGGAGTTGCGAGAAGCCACATCTCCAAAAGCTAACAAAGAAATCCTGGATGTGAGTTCCTGCCTTGAGCTGAGGTCTACATGGGTCCTGGACCCCAGAAGTCCTCTTCTCTGGGGTCTGGCATCAGTGGCTCTCACATAGACATGTTTCCATCCCCACAGTCTAAACATTCACTTTCCAAATCTTCCCTCTATAGTAGGGATAATTTGGTCCTCTGATTGAGAAGGTTCACCTCCTCCATTCTGCTTTTTCTCCCTCCCAGGGACCAATAATTTATTTGTTCATTTATTGATTTATTTATTTTGCAGTACTAGAGATTGAAACCCAGGCCATAGCACTAAGATGCCTCCGCAGCCTCCTAGGCTCTCTTTAATCTGAGACAGGGTCTTCCCCTGAGTTGCTAATTTGCTAAGGTTGAGCTTGAACTTGCAAGCCTCCTGCCTCAGCCTCCCAGAGTGCTGAGATTTGGGGGTGCACCGCCACCCCTGGCCTAAATTCTTTATTTAGATTATCACCACTGCATGAACATTTTCCTCACCAACATTTCTCCGACAAGTTTGTCAGCATGGAAGCAGAAATGGACTTGCAGATGCAGCTCATGGCCATTCTGTGAGGGGCCCTGTCTCAGGGTCTTCCCGCCATGCTCTGCATTATTCTCCTGGGAAGACGTCCATGTCTCCCTTTAAGCAAAGCGCTGAGCATTTCAGGCAAGGCGCAGCTGCACACTGACTGATAGCACTCAAGAAGGGCCTGGGGCGAAACATCCCAAATTCAGTACACTTCAGGAGGAGATGGTGCCTCAGGAAAGCTCCTCAGCCTCACGAGGCTGGAGGTAGTCAGAGCCCATCACTGTCTCTGACATCATCTTAGCTTTGGAACAGCATTTATGATCAGGGCCTCGGGTAAGCCTCGTGATGCCCATTGTATAAACTAGTGCCAGGCCTGTGGTGATCTCCCAGCACTCTGGGAGGCTGAGGCAGGAAGATCATAAATGTGAGCCCAGCCTGGGCAATTTAGCTACTTAGTGAAACCCTGTCTCAAAGTAAAAAAGGAGGGAGGCTGGAGCTGTATCTCAAAGCGAAGGTCTAGGTCCAAGCCCAGTACACATTAAATAACACATTGCTCTCCTTCTCTATTCCCTCCTCCCCCGCTAACTTAATGCCAGCCCTTGACATCAGCTTGCACGGCTCTCTCTACACTCCTCTGCCCTCCCAGTCCAGTGTGGGCTGTACCCTGCTGGGGAGAGCCAACTGCAAGGACCCTTCCTGGACAGTGCTGAGCCCACAAATGTCAGTCTGAGTGGCCTGGAGCTACTGAAATCTTGGGCTCTTGTCCTGAGACTGGCAGGAGAAAGAGGATGAGAGGAGCATCTAGCTGGGGCAGTGGTGGCGAACCTATGGCATGCATGCCACAGCAGGGTGTTTGTTATCATTGGGGGCTTCAAAAGGTTCACCATCACTGGGTTAGGGTTAGGGAAACAGAGTCAAAGGAAAAGGAAAATGCAGCCTGTGACCTTCAAGGTCTGGAGAATTTAGCTGACCTCATAGCCAAGAATGAAAGCCAGATGGAAACACCCCCACCCCATCCAACCAGACATCCCATAAGCATGGCAAGCAGGAGCCTTTGAAAGTCACTTAGACACACCAACTTTCCTGGGGCAAGTCCTCTACGCTTCTGTTTTCTCTACAGTGTTCCGTCCTCCTCTTCCAGTGGGGACCCCCGTGGTACACTCCTGGAGAAAAGGTGGTTACAATTATTATTACTATACAGTGCACTAGAGAGGCCCAGTGCTGATGATACACTTATCAGACAAAATTATCTTCCCTTGGAAAGGTTAATACGTGAGTGTCTAGCTTGTCAGCTTGCTGTCGAGGCTATTAACATGGGTGTGAAACATGGGACAGGACTGGGAGCTCACTGCACTGCTAAAAAGAAAATCTTCCTGCTGAACCCGCTGCCACCTCTTGCCCCTTTGAGACATCTAGGTGAACCCACACTGGGAACTCAGAGCAGGGCTGCGAGGAGGTGCTTTGAAGGGCAGTGATCTGTGGGAGGAGCCGGTTTTCACTCTTGGAAACCCCCGATTTCTGGGGATGGAGCGAAAGCTGCAGAGAGGAAAAGCTTAACAGTTGCGAGTGTCAAACGTCTGAAGGGCCCTGTTTTGCCTCTTTTCCACCTCTTTGCTGGTCTCCTTTTCTGCTCGATTATTTTGGCTCCCTTTCCCCCTGATTCTTCAGTCATGTCTTTGATCTCCTGAACGTCAGCTGTCAGGCTGAGACAGTGGAGGAGAATCTCCCAGTCTCCAACCTGCTCATCCCAGGGTAGGGCCACCCAGCATTCAGCACCCCAGCTGCCTGGAGCTGTGTGGATGTTGAGAGCCCCACAGGGAGGGAACATGGGTGACCTCCGCAAGCACAGGATGGCAGCGCCAGTGCCACAGAGGCCAGTCCCCGCTGTGTGAAGTGTGCTGCTCCTGTGTCCTTCTGAGCGACAGCCTCCCTCACTTGTGTGACCCAGTGGCCCTGCGCATGCTGGCCTCTGTTCTACCCAGCTGTCAGGGGCTTGGTTTAAAGTGTCAGGAGCTCCTTCCCTCACACAGGCCTTGTGCTGAGGAGTTAAGATCCAGCACAGTCTTGTCCCCCATTCATAATGTAAAGTAGTTCATGGATGAAGGAGGCAAGCAACGAAGAGGGACTCAGAAGTCATGTCCTCAAAAAGGACAGACCAGTAGACTGTCAAAGTGGTCTCTGAAGCCAAAGGGACACCCTGGAGGACTCAGCTCTGCAGCACAGGCTCTGCTCGGGTGGCCATGCGATTCCGAGCATACTTGCTGTGGTCACACTGCACCTGCCCCATTTCCGAGACAAGCAGTGGAGGCTAAAGCTCCCTTACTGGGCTCCCATTGTGACCGGGAAGGTGGCAGGAAGCCACACCTGCCTGCCCTGTGGGCCGATCAGACTTCCATAGGGTGGAACTTGGCAAGACCCCCCAGCTTATATGCCCAACACCCCCCAGCTCTGTGCCAGTCCAACCCATCACCCACCAAGGCGGACTTCTCACACTGCCGCTCTACAGATGTGTCTTCCTGCCCAGACCTCCCCAGGCCCCCGGGGAGACAGGACAGCAGGGACTCTTCTCCATGATGCTTACCCAGCGTCCAGACCCAGACACAGGGAGAGGAAGGGTACAGGCCTCGCTGGCATCTGTGGCTGGGTCACTTTTCCACAGACTCTCCAGTTCAAACACTGGACAGGAGTGGGAGTGCCAGGCGGGGCAGCTTTACATACATGCCACGTGTGTGTGCATCTGCAGGCCCTGCAACGCCATGTCCTCTGCCACCCATGGGTGGGCAGTGGGCTGGCAGAGGCAGCAGGCCCAGGTCAGGAGACCCTGGTGGGCCCGTCCTGATGTCGAAGAATGGGGCTCGGGGTCTGCACTAGGGCGACGTCTTCATCACGGCTCCCTTGATGTCGCACCTTGAAGGAGGAGAGGTTTGTTTTGCCTCCTGGTTTATAGAGGTCTCAGTGCATTGTAGAGCAGCACCAAGGCAGGGCAGTGTGATGCAAGGGCTGCATCGGGAGAGCTGCTCCTGGACCCCGGACCCTGCCTCCCAGCAGCAAGCAAGTCAGCTGTGAGCCCCTGGGACCCAGTGCCCTTCCGAGCCCTGCCGTGAGCGAGCAGGCTTTAGGGGAGCATCTGGACAGAAGTCCCAGCCTTGACCTCAGATGAGCTGCCCGTGCTGGCTCTGTGGAGCTCCTTCTCTAAACAAGCGACTGTTCCCAGAGGAAATTATTATTGTCCATGCTGCCTCTGGGTATTCAACATTTGCTTGGCTCTTTTGTTTTATTGTGCTGGGGCTTGAGCCAAGGGCTCTCACACCAAGCTATGTCTCCAGTCTTTATATCCCCAGTCTTTTTGAATTTCTTTATCTCAAGTTTGGGTCTCCTTAAGTTCCAGCCTGGGCTGGAACTTGCCTCCTCCTGCCTCAGCCTCCCAGGGTACTGGGATAACAGTGTGCATGGCTTACTCTGCTCCATAATGTCGGTGTGTTACATTTAACATGAAAGAAAAACTGCTCATCCTACCTGGAACAGATCCCAAGCCTCAGGAAGGCGTTGCTCTCATGTGGGACTGGGATCTGCAGCAGCGTGTAGCAGTGTCTGCCAGCAGCTCCAGCTCTTGGCACCATTATGCACAAGCACAGCTGGCCCTAGAGCTCTGTGGCAGAGTCGGCTTCTAAGTCATGAAGACCTGGGTGCAGGAATATGTGCTCTCTGAGCAGAGGCTGGGGCTTCATCGGGAGCCCACGGGCTGGTTTCCACAGCGCCCACTTCTGCATGTCCCCCAGGGGGTGGTCAGCCTCCCAGAGCCCTTGGCATGGGCGAGGTGACCTGAAGACGCTGGGGCTCACGTGGAGGGTACAGCGGGAGCTTCTAGGAACCAGAGGGCCTGGGACGAGGTGGGGTGCAACCCATGCATGTGTCCCCAGTAGTGGATGAGTGTGCATGGAGAAATTTCAGGGCCACCGCCCAGCCCTGGCTCATAGCCCACCTGGGAGCCCACCACCCTCCCAATCCCGCGCCTGGCCAGGACCCCGTGGGGCATGTTCTCCCACAGTCCCACTACAGGTCAACGTTGCGTTTCAGTGGGACAGAGAATTTAGGGGAGGCCCCGATACGTGCAGGGCATAAACAAATACAGCCTCCTGGGCCAGAAGTGGCAGAACCAGGTTAAATCAGAGTCTGGGTCACAGATGCACACACACAGCCTGTGGAGAGCCAGGCACGGCAGAGTGGCACGGTATGCCCATTGGGAGACTGAGGCAAGGCCTTTCCTTGGAGAGGAGTCTGGTCACATGCATTTCACAGCTGCAGCTGGGGTGCCCAAAGTGTTTCCCTGTGACCCTGTGCCCCATCACCCACCTCAGGGCAGGCCTGGACTGCTCCTGAGCAGAAACCTCATCGGCCAGCCCTGGCTGGGTGGCCCTGCCTGAGTGCTCTGTATGGTACCACCACTGCACCCAGGCCAGAGCAGAGTAAGCCTTTTCGGGCATCCCCGACCCCTCCTTGGCTGTTGCAACCACAGAGTCCCCTCGGGAGGCACCACATTGCACAGACTCAGAGGGGCCGGGGAACTCAGGTCTCTCCCCCAACACGCCTGGCACTGCATCACATGGGACCTGAGATACAGCCAGGAGGGTCCCTCTTCCCCTCAGCCTCCATGAGTCCCTCACACTGGGTATTGTGTGGGGCCCATCTGCACCACACCACGTCCTTGGGCCTTTACTCAGAGTGGGTCTGTGTCCCCAGCCCAAGGAGCTTCTTGACATGTGTCCCCTGCCCACAGGAAGCCTACGTGATGGCCAGCGTGGACAACCCCCATGTGTGCCGCCTGCTGGGCATCTGCCTGACCTCCACCGTGCAGTTGATAACACAGCTCATGCCCTTCGGCTGCCTGCTGGACTATGTGCGTGAACACAAGGACAACATTGGGTCCCAGCATCTGCTCAACTGGTGTGTGCAGATTGCCAAGGTGAGGCGGCACTGGCAGTGGCAGGCAAGGACCGGGCCAGTGAGAGCAGGAGGCAACCGGGAGCCAGGCGGCTGGGTGGGAGCAGCCAGGCCCACGTCCAGGTGGCAGGACACTGGGGGCATGTGTATGTGTGCCTGCAGGGGATGCCACCTTTCCTTACTTCAGGTTAAACTGGCCTGGTCCTCGTGTACACAGAACCGGCCATGCCATCAGTGCGGCAGCCCAGTACGCTGGTGTGCACAGGTTTATCTTTCTCTGGTACTGAGTGCAGTTTGGGGCCCCTGTTCCCAATTCTCTGGGCCTTTTCCCGGGACACAGTGGTGATTTTCCGTGCAGCAGTGTGGCTTCTCCCTGGGACTCAGTGGGGAGCCAGGCTGGGACAGGTGGGGCCAGGGAGGCAAGGCAGGCACTGGGCCAGAGGTGGAGGGCTGCAGGGGTGGTCAGGCTCCCTGCCGCATGGTGGCTCCTCCAATGTCCCTGTGGCCAGCTCTGCATAGCAGGGATGGGGCTGTCTGTTCCCTGGGTGTAGGCAGGAGCTGCTACCTACTGATCATAGCTACAGCTCTTCCCTCTCAGCTTGGACACAGCAACCACTGGCAGCCAGCTTTTTAAACTTGAGTTCTTCTTTCCACACTGTGGGCAGAGCCCCCAGGCATACACCCTCAGCCCTGTCCCCTCAGATAGCCAGCAGGGTGGCCCAGGCAGGTAGGAAGGTGACCCACAGAACAAATCCTGTTCCAGGCACCACTCTGCAGCAGCTGCCTGGGACAGCCCAAGACCTGCCAGGAAATGAGGTACAGAGCAGGCCGGCCCCCTCCTGTCACCGAGGGGCAGCAGCACCCCTATCCCTGCACCATGGAGATGGTGACTGCCAAGGTCAGGTGTCAAACCACTAATGGGCCTGAAGAGAGGTGGACACCCACCTGCCTGTTGCCGTGTGAAGCCTTCTTATCCCCTGTGTCGCTGCAAGAGTTTCAGCCCATACATGCGGGGCTTCTCCCCACCCCAGCACACTTGCAGTCCTACAGGACAAAGCCCAGCCAGGCATATATGGGTCCTCTGACCCAAAGACCCCTTCTGTCTCCTGCTGCAGGCCACCCCCACCTCTCTCTGTCGTCAGTGGCCTCTACTCCATCCCTGTGGGGATACCCCTTTTCAAGTAGACAGTGTGGCACCTGAAATGCTAAGGAAGTGGGCTTTAAACACCCTCACCACAAAAGCATGACCGGGTGCGAGGTGGTAGATCTGCTGCGTGGCTGGGCTCAGTCACTCCCCAGTGTGTGCACACCCAGGCCCGAGCTCACACACAGAAAGCAGCCAGCCCCTGGGGGCATGGCCCAGCCTCTACCGGGAGGCTCCGTCTCCATCTTTGATGAAGAGATTTACAAAATGCTAGGTCCAAGTACGGTCACCTTCTGGGATTCTGGGCAGATATGACATTGTGGGACATGGTTCAACACGCCACAGAGTTGACCTCTGGCTACCCCAGAGCAGTTTTATTGGATGTGGAATCATTTCTGAAGGTCTACGCAGCCCACTTCCTGAAACTGGAACTCTCACGTGGCAGCCTCCCAGCGACCCTGTGGGTCAGGGAACACGCTGCTCTTTCCCCAAAGCCTCTGCTGCCCGGTCTCATTCAGAACGGCTGGCCACCTGGGCAGATGAACTCTGCTTTTGAGGCTGTGGTCGCCTGGCCGACTGTCCCCAGCCCAGGAGGCTGGCGGAGCTCTGCGTTGCTAGGCCTGGCTCCACATGCGTGGCTTTGTTTTTCTCATGAACTGGAAATTGCACCCAGGGCCCTTTTTCTCTTTTTAATTATTTTGAGACAGAATTTCCCTAAGTTTCTGAGTTGCCCAGGCTGCTCTCAAGCTGCAGTCCTCAGCCTGGGCCTCCAGGGTGCTAGGATTACCTACCTGTGCCAACTTCACCCAGAGATTTAGCATCAATCGAGTCTGTGATTATCTCACTCGAATTCTCAGCTCCTCGGGGAGACTTGCACGTTACATTGGAGGCCCTGGGTTTGATCACATTCCAGGTCTTCGCATCAGTTTGTTTGTGATATGATGACGAAGCGGCTGGGCCATCCATGTGAGGCATTTTACTTGAACAGCTCACAGCTCGCACAGTGTCCCCAGTACGGGGTAGGCCTTCTGGTCTGAGTGGGCCAGAATCAAACCTTGGTTCTGACACCAGCAGCTGTGGGAGCAGCGCAGGTGCCCCATCCTTTGGTGCTGCTCCCGCTGGCTGTGAAACCTCATCTGCCCACCCATCTCCCTGGGGAGCAGGGTCAGCGACACCAGCCTCGAAGCTTACCTGCGACCGGCTCCAGTGTCTACCGAAGAGGACGTTATTTGGACCTAGCACTGGCCCTCACAGGCATCGTGGGAAGCACAGTAGCCAGCAATGTCCACTGCAGGAGTCCGGCCAGGGTGGAGTCCCGGGGCCATGAAGTTTCCAACACTTCCTGTGTGCGGCCACTCTCGACTCACCCGCCGTGTAAAGTCTTGTTCTTCTCCAGGCTTTGCTTCAAGCTGAAGTCTCGCCTGCGATGGCTGCGCTTTCCAGTCGTGGAAACTTACTCCACCATGGGCAAATGGTCCTAGGAGTGGGAATCTGTCCCAGAAGGGGAGGGAAAGGATGGTTTCCCAAATTATAGTGATGTGACATCATCTGGGTATTAGGCAATACTCTTTTTACCAGTTTGAGGCACTCAGTGGCCGGCCAGAGGGTGAACTCCCAGCCTGTTCAAAGTGGGATTTATTCACTTAAAATGTTTTCTGTTGACCCACAAAGGGCAGGCAGGGGGACTGTCTGGAAAGCTTTCTGAATTCCCTGGCCACGGCTTGCAAGCTCATCGTCATGACTAAGCTGCTAAGAGTACAAATACAGTTATATCAGCTGGGCAAAAGAAAAAAGAAAACAATAATGATAATCCAAACCAAAACCAAGAAGGTGACCACGGGTGGAAACCAGGGCAGCACTGCTAGGATGCAAGCACCACACTGCCTACCCCCACAGGGATGCGGGTTTTGCCCTCTGAATCAGGAACTCAGTCACCCGCCTATCAACCAGACAACTCGAGCCACGCCCCTGCCCAGAGCTCACAGGTGGACTCCACTGGGCTCAAGTGGAGAGGCTCTTGCTCCAGAAATTGTACTCTCTGGTATACAAGTCAGCTAGGAACCCACGTCTACAGTGTGGCAAGATAAAGCCATGAAAAAAAATGTTCCAGTTCCAAAGATAGTGTTCTAATCCAGAAGATGCTATCAACAGTGCCTGGAAAACCCCAGGCCCTTCCCTTCAAGACTTACAGCATGTGTTAATGCAAAGCCTGCGATAAAGAAGCTGTTTACACAGACTGTGAGTCAGCAAGCCTTTCCCCAAACTTCTTGGACCACGGAGTTTTTCTTGCCACACAGATTAAGATCTGACAGGATCAAATTTCCAGACCATGCTGCTCTGGCTCTGCAGCAGTGCAGATGACCTGAGTGTCCAATCAGAGGCCCTGGTGAGAGGCGCAGGGCCAGGTCCCGGGCACGACTGGCTCAGTGTGTCATTCCCTGCGTGCAGTTTCATGATGCTTGGTCATCCTCCGAGATAAAGCCTCAGTGAATAAATTGTTTAGAATTTCAGTTTAAAGGCTCTGCCTTTCACATGTGTGGGGAAACATGACTGAAAACACAGCAAACATGATTACAGCAAAAGATGCATTACAATGAATCCCCTCTAGATCCTCCCTGTCGCTTCGAACACGCTAATCCCATCATTCTTGCCACTTTCCAAAGCAGGTCTGCAGGTCCCCCTTTTCATCTTCAGGAGGTGCGGTCAAAAGAACGATGCACGCTGCTGCCGAGCGCCATCCAGTGGACAGGCAGCTCACTGAAACACGACGCCGTGTCCTCGTCCATCTTAGTCACTCACTGAACCTGGCACCGTGCAACTTCCGGCTCCTCCCCAGATCACACAGACGCTGGGGCAGCCAGGACTACACAACTAAAGACAGGAAAGAAAACTCCAGAGCTGTGGCAGAATGAAGAAAGGGGAGGAGCCTGAGGACGATCCATGCCAGTGTCTTCTACTGTAATTCTTTGAATGCGAGCATTCACCATATTTTTTGATCACTCCTCATGGTTATAAACGTTTGCCAGCTGCGAGTTACCATGTCCATCATGCAAAGCACAAAGATGGGCGGAAGTCATCCTCATAGGGCAAAAATCCTCAGAGCTGGTGTGCCTGTGACGTCCGGTCCGGGCTTGGGCGCGTCTTCCCACAGCACCAGGCATCTGGGGAGCTCCCCTCACTGCAGCCCCTTTTTCTCAGGGCATGAACTACCTGGAGGACCGGCGCTTGGTGCACCGAGACCTGGCAGCCAGGAATGTCCTGGTGAAGACACCGCAGCACGTCAAGATCACGGACTTTGGGCTGGCCAAGCTGCTGGGTGCGGAGGAGAAGGAGTACCACGCTGAGGGTGGCAAGGTGAGGAGGGCCACAGGGTAGGGCCCAGAGCTGCCACCCACTTGTGTGCAGCTGGGGTCTGCTGTGTGGGAGCAGCTTTGCAAGAAACAGGAGTTAGGACACCAGGTGGTCATCAGCAAAGCTTCAGAACCGCCTGCCCCTCCAGACACAGCCACTGGGCACAACACAGCACCTCCAGGTCCTGCTGTGGAGAGTTCCTAGGAGACTTCCTGGGAGTATTCAGAGCTCTCCGCATCGCTCTGGGGGCCCCATGTGTCTCTGGGATGCGTGCCTGGTCCTGGCAGCAGTGGAGCCAATCTCTTCTCTCTGGTTGGGGTCGCCAGGCCAATGGCACAGCACCCAGGGGTGCACAGACACCCGCCAGGCTGGCGCCCTCTCCCAGCCAGGCTCTAGCTGCATCAGCTACTCCTCTGTTGAGCTTCTGGCCTGCTTGACTCCAGCAGCCATCAATCCCAGGACACTGTCCCCTGAAGACCCATCCAAATGCAGGGTGATTGGGACCCCTGGGCTGGCCAGGACCCTTAGCACTGAACAGCCCTGATCCTATAGCCTCAGCCATGGTGTTTACAAAGCCACCCTTGGGCCACCAGAGCAGCTGCTCCTGGGCAGAGGGAGTCATTTGCAGTCAGCCTGCTGTGACTTACCATTTGGAAAGGAGGCAAGCTAACGGCTGTCCTACTGCTTTATCTCCCATCACCCTAAGGTGCCCATCAAATGGATGGCTTTGGAATCAATTTTACACCGGATTTATACCCATCAGAGCGATGTCTGGAGCTACGGTGAGTCAAAGTCCTGACGCTAATGAATTTGTACTGAGGCGAGGCTGGCTTTTGTTGTGTGTTAATTGATGTTATATGTTCTGACACACAAGTATTTTCTTTCAAGACAAAGACTAACAGTAATGGAATAGCTGCTGACTGTCTGTGATACTGAAAACCTAACAAAGGAATCTGACCCCCTCCCTAAGTGTCTAGAACCATGGGGGAGCACTAGGAGGGGCCAGGACCTGCCTGTAGCCTCTAGTGAGTCAGGAATCTCGGGCCAGAGCTGAGGAGAGGCGTCCACAGCAGAAGCGAGACAGCCCAGGCGCTGACACTGGCTGTGTCTCAGGAAGTGGGTGGGAGTCGCTGGGTATCAGATCCAGTGCTGGAGACAGTGAGGGAGGAGCAATGACTGCTCTGCCCCATCAGAACCCAACTGGGCTCCTCTGCACCCTGTGTCCTCACAGTGTCCCCACCCAGCCTGCCTCCACACTCTGTGTGGACAGGGCCTCGCCCCTGGGTCACGATTACCTGTTCCCACACTGGGTCCCCTGATCCCTCAAAGCCACCACAGCAAGCTGGGGACCTCCCTCCCCACTCCGCCAGGCGACCCCAGCCCTGTGCGGCAACCATAGCAGCAAGGGGGTGTCAGCAAGGGGACAGCTCAGGAGCGTAAGAGCTGTCACTCAGAATGACCCTGTGGCATTTTTTAAACCTACTTTTTATTTGCCCATTTCAGTATTTAACTTTCTAATTTCCAAAAACGTATCTTGTCATTCCACGGGCTCCTTTCGCTGAAGGAGGTTTTCGTGTGTGTTTTGGTACATGGTAGTCCCGCTCAGCGGGGGCATTGTGCAAGTCGCACATCAACATCTCTGTTCCTCCTCTCCCTCCGCCGTCCCCCAGCCCAATCCCTTTCCTTCCTTGGTGCCCATCTCCCTGTCTTCTGCACACACTCTGCTCTTTGAATCATCCGTATTTTGAGTTTCTCATCTAAGAGAAACCGGGGGACACAAGCCTTCCGTGAGGCTCCAGAGCCTGTGTCTCTGAGCAGGAGGAGGAGCTATGGCCTGCAATGGGCAGTGGATGGAAAGGGGCAGAGCTGTCCCCAACCTCGTCACTTCCACTCACATCTGGTCATCATGTCTCTCCCGCCCAAGTGAGCCTGGCCCGCTGACCTCTCCTCCCCGAGTCCCTCTTCTGCTCTCCACAGCTCGCCCAGGCTCTGGCTGCTCTGCTTCCCACCGCTCTTTGCTTCTCCCCATGTTCCACATAAAATCCGAACTCCTGTCCATGCCTCCGGAATGACAGGCCCTGCACCCCTGTAATACCATGCAGCTCCTCACCCTCTATCCAGGCCCTGCCCTCGGCGCCAGCACACAGCCTACACTCACGGGATGGAAACTCTTGAGCTCAGTGACTCGGTGCCTTCCAGGGAACGCGACGGGCATCCCCAAGGCAGCAACATCAGAGTGCCCGTGTCTTTAATCTCGTCGGATGCTGCACTGTCGGGATGATCACCTGTGGTGTCTCTGGCAGTGCACAGGGGTCACTAGACTGTGAGCCCAGAGCTAGAGAGATGAGAGCTGGCAGAACCGGCTCCTCAGAAAAACACCGCTGCCAAGCTGCCGCTGCTTCCGCATGGTTAAGCAAGTTGGTGGTCGACTGAATTTGACACTAAAAACGGGAGGCTTTTATGTTTATCATAAAGAACGTAAGCTTCTCTGTTGCCTCACTTAGAACTTTGCAGCTTGCAGCCTAGTTCAGAGTCCCGTCCCTATGGCCCCAGGCACGTGGGCAGTGTGGGTGAGACGCCACCATGGCTGTAGTGTTAACCGGGCGTAGCCTGAGTTGCGGGTCATCCACTGTGCTGTTATCACTGATGTTTACCATCTGTGGGTCAGCTACAGTCTGCCAGGTGTTTGCTGTGCCTTTCGGTTATGTTATCTCACTGAATCTCCACAGCCGTCATTTCAGATAGGTGCTGTTACTTCCTACTTGTGAGATGGGTAAACTGAGCCTTCCAGAAGTCAAGCAAGTGGCCTGGAGCTGTAGAAACAGATTTGTAAACGCTGAGGAGCCCCTGGGCTGGGTTCATCGGTGCTGGGGTTGTCTCTGCGTTATGAGGTGACCACTCTCTCTGCCCACTTCCTCCCCCAGGAGTCACCGTGTGGGAGCTGATGACCTTCGGGTCCAAGCCGTACGATGGGATCCCCGCCAGCGAGATCTCGTCCATCCTGGAGAAAGGAGAGCGCCTGCCGCAGCCACCCATCTGCACCATCGACGTCTACATGATCATGGTCAAGTGTGAGTACTGGGCCAGGCAGGAAGTGTCCTCTACTCTTGACACTGTGTCCCCTACAGCAAGGGCCTCGAGCACTTTGAGTCAGGACCACAGGCAGGAACAGTCACAAAAATGCAACACTTAATCTTCGTAAAGTGCCCACTGGCCTCACTGAGCTGTGGGACCCGACTTGCGCTCATGTTCACAAGCAAATAAGTCACACCCGGTCTTCCATAAGCCTTTGCACCCAAATACTCTGTTCTGAAGTTTGCTCGGTGAGCTGCAGAGTGGCAACCAGTGGGATGGAATGTTTTAAATGCCTGACAGTGAGGCTGATGGAACCAGCTGTCCTGCTTTGGTGAGACCAGTCGGTGGATTTCTGCGAGGTCTTCCACAGGGCAGCATGTGAACACTTTCCCCAGGTGGGAGGAAGTGAGTGAGTGGCACTGCAGTTCCATCAGACTCAGTGCTCTGGGCCTGGGCCATAGCACTGCAGGGCAGGTGACGGGACATGATAGACCCGCGTTCCTGTGAACAAGTGCGCCCTTCCCGAGCTTCACACCACAAATTGATCCAGTTCTCCTGCCGTGGTGTAGGTGAGCTGCTGGGATCCAGAGAGGTCGCATTAAGGTATCATAGTATCCAGCTGAGAATGGCTTAGTGCCCCCCAGATGGACTAATGGGGTCTCTGGCTGGGGACAACCTCCCTCCAGCTTGCAGAGTGGGACCGGTGTGATCTGGTGCTCTGAGGTGGCCAGGGAGGCACTAGCACTTGCAGCCGAGTTCAATCCCCAGCCCTGCAGAGTAGATAACAAGTAAACAGAGGTGCTGAGACAGCTGGTCCTGGCCTTGCGTGGGAGCTTCCTGGGTGTGAGATGGGAGACGGCCCCAAGGGGTGGGACTCACACTGCCGGTGCCATGGTGCTCCTTGGATCAGAGGTGGCTTGTGGCTGCCGAGGGGGACTGTGAAGTGAGGATGCAGAGCCTGAGCCCAAAGGCAGCCTGTGGCCACAGTGGTCACAGAGCAGCTGCACACCCCCTCAGCTCTGTCACGGGGAGTCCCTGGGAAGAGCAGGTGCAGGAAACTAGTGTGGGTTGTCTGGGCAGCTCCAATTCAGATGTCACCTGCCCCAAGCTGTGGGACAGCAGGCAGTGCCCAGGCCTGGGCTAATGGCTATTGCAAAGGCCCAGTTCTTCACTGTTGACTTGTCCAGCAGCACTGCACCAAAAATGCTCTCTTCTCACACTGATAACAACTTCCTTTCTCCTTTTCTATTATTATTGCCACCTCCTGGTTACACAAACTTGCAGGATCCACTGGGGTGTTTCCTGATGTGCACGTCATGTGGGCTCACCCCTCCTCTGCCTGACTTTGCTGCTTCCCCTTCCCGGTCCTTCATCCTTCCTCATATCTAAGGGCCACTGCTCAGTCCGAATTTCCACCAGGCTGACTCGCTGGTTCCCACAAACTGAGGAGGTGGCTTCTTGTCTTTCTGTGTCTGGCTTCTCCTGTTTGGCATCATGATTTCCAGTTCCACGCACGACTACAAATGGCAGGATTTCACTCTTTTTCTGCCTGCATAGCACTCCACTGTGTAAATGTACCACACTTCCTTTATCCACTCACCCAGCAGGGCATCTGGGTTGGTTCTGCACTTTGGCTATAGGAAGCATGAGGTTCAGGCATCTCTCTGGTGTAAGATTTTACATCCCAGCTGTGTACTGAGCCATGGAACTGCTGGCTCACACCGTACTTCTAGTTTTAGTTTTTGAGGAGTCTCCATTCTGGTCTCCGTAAGGCTGTCCTAATTTACAGTCTCACCCGCAGTGCTGAAAACCTCCTCTTCTCCACAACCTGACCAGCAGTTGTTGTTTCCTGTCTGAGATGACAGCCATTCTAGCAGAAGGGATTTGCATTTCTCTAATGATGAGTGGAACTGAACATTTTTTCATGTATTTGTTTGCCATCTGTATGTCTTTTTGGAGAAGTGTTATTTGATTCTTTGCCCATTTTTTAATTGAACTGCTTACTTTAGGGGTTTTTTATGTGTGTTCAGCTCTCAGGGTGTGAGCCCTGTGCTGGAGGTCCTATTTGCAAATCTTTTCACTTACAGGTTGTCTCCGACTCTCGTTGATTATTGTTGTTTTCTTGTTGTTGTTGTTGTTGGGTTTTTTTTTTTTGTTTTTTTTGTTTTTTTTTTTTTTTTGCGGCACGGGGCTTGAACTCATAACCTCGCACCTGCCACACAGGCGCTTAAGTCACTGAGCCAAACTCCCGGCCCTGGTTTTTTGAGGCAGGGTTGCATTGTGTAGCTCAGGCCGGCCTTGCGCTCACATTGTAGCCCAAGCCAGCCTCAAACTCACAATGCTCCTCCTACCTCAGCCTCCCCTGTTGTTATTCTTTTGCTGTGGTTGTTTTTCTTTTAGTCTGATGTCTTCTTATTTATCTATTTTCACTTTTTTTCCTAATACTAAGAATTGAACCCAGGGCCTTCACACCGAGTTATACCCCAGTCCATTTTATTTTTCATTTTGACACAAGGTTTTACCAAGTTCTTAGGTTGCCTGAGCTGGCCTCAAACTTACAGTCCTCCTGCCTCAGCCTCCAAGAGTATTGGAATTATCTGTTTTTACTTGGTTTCCTGTGCTTTGGGGGTCATATTTGTTTGCCTAAACCAATGTCTTGAAAAGCTTGCTTTATAGTTTCTGGAAGTAACTTCATATTTTCTCTTCACCTGAGTTTTAGCTTTTTAATGCATTTTTTAGTTGATTTGGTGTGCAGTACATGGATCTAATACTTGTCTTCTGCTCACACATGTCCAACTTTGCCCACACTATTTATGGAAGAGATTGTCATCTCTCCACTCTGTGTTCTTGGTGCCTTTGTCAAAAATCAGCAGCTGTATGAGTGTAGACCAGCAGCTGGGCTCTCAATCCTGGCCATCTCATCTGTGTTTGCTTTTGTGCCTGCTGTGCTGTTTTAATAACCATGACTTTGTAGCATGTTGTGAAATTCAGTGTGGAGATGCTGCCAGCCTATATTTTGTTTACTTGTTTGCTTGCTGGCCTCAGAATTGCTTTGGCTGTTCTGGAACTTTGTGACATAAATGCTTTCTTTAAGAAATCTTCTTAGTTACTTTTTTGTTACTGGGACAAAGCACACAACACCCACAGCTTAAAGAGGAGAGGTTTACCTGGGCTCATGGTTGGTAGGGGTCAGTCCATGAGCACTGGTTCCAAGGCAGGGTGGCAGAGGACCCTGGCAGAGGATGTTTGTTCATGGCCTGGTGGCAGAAGGCAGGAGAAAAGGGAGCTGCTGGGGAGGGATGTGTAACTTCCAGGCCACTTCTCCAGAGGCCCACTCTTCTGACCAGGCCTTCCTTCCTCGCCCCGTAATCCAATCACCTGTGACTACATGAGGCTCTTGGAGGACATCTAGATATAAACCATAGCAAGCACCATCTTTGTTTCTTCCAGGTTCTAACTGCTGTCTTTCTGTGTTCATTTCTCAGGCTGGATGATAGATGCAGACAGCCGCCCAAAGTTCCGCGAGTTGATTGTTGAGTTCTCTAAAATGGCCCGAGACCCCCAGCGCTACCTTGTCATTCAGGTACTGGGCAGATCTTGTGTGTCCCTGGGAAGAAGCCCCTCTGGTGACCACCACATCACTGTGCCCCATCCTTAGCCCATCTCTTTGATCACATTATCAAACCCCTCAGTGCTTGGTAGAGCCCTGGTCTTGGTAATCCAACCAAGGGTCACAGCAAGTCTCAGCAAAGGACAGCCAGGCTGTAGTGTGTGGTGGTCCTGCCCAGTCCACCTCACTGAGCTCTCCTTCCCAGATTCAGCTGTCCCTCAGTTCTGCTCACCAAGCCCTCGCCTAGCCCAGGGAGAAGCAAGCTGAGCTTCCAAGCCCTGTGCTCCTTAGGCAACCCCCCGACCAACCCTTCACTTAGCATGGGGTAGCAGAACCATTCTCACAGGGTTGTTTTGATTTTCAAGACTCAATAAAGTAATAGAGCGATAAAATACACTATGCAGTGGCGAGCAGCACAGTACGTACCCAGTGAAGAGTGCAGCTTCTTTGCTTTCTCCCTCCCATGGCAACTTTCATACATGCAGTGGTTTTTAATATTTTACCCTGAGGTCTCACATGCAGTGGGGGAAGCAGCCGTACACTGCAGAAAGCTGTCAATGTTACAACCACATTGGCAAACGCAGCCTAGTTTGCATACTCACAATCCCTGCACTTGATTGGCTGAGGCAGGAGGACCGCCATGAGTTCGAGGCCAGCCTGGGCTACATAAGCAAGTCCAAGACCTGCTGCACTACATAGTGAGACCCTGTCTCAAAAAAAAAAAAAAAATTGCAATACAATACAATGCAATACAACACAATAAAAATGAGGCATGTATGATGTGATGCCTGCCATACCAGTACTCTGCGAGGCTGAGGCTGGAGGATGATTGCAAGTTTGAGCCCAGCCTGGGGAAGTTAGCAACTTAGTGAGATCCTCTGTCAATATAAAAATTCTAAAATGTGCTAGCTCAGTGGAAAGGCCTAGATTCAATCCCCAATGAAACAGCAAACTGAATCAGCAAACATGCAGGCCCTGCTGAGTAGGACAGAGCCCTACTGCTATGGCCAGGAAGTGGAGAGCTACTGAGGACCCTGGCTAACTGTCAGCTCTCTGCACCAGGGGGATGAGAGGATGCATTTGCCGAGCCCTACAGATTCCAACTTCTACCGTGCCCTTATGGATGAGGAGGACATGGAGGACATCGTGGACGCGGATGAGTACCTCATCCCGCAGCAGGGCTTCTTCAGCAGCCCCTCCACCTCCCGGACACCCCTCCTGAGCTCACTGGTACAAAACGCCTCTCCCTCCCTGCTTCCCTCCTGCTTCCCTCCCTCCTTCCCACTCGTGTTTCAGATATATCAGGTTTGAGAAAATGCCAGCCTAGAGCTAGTGAAATTCACGTAGTGACAAAGAAGTAAATTTTAACTGAATGGTGAAGCCAAACTCAAAATCAATCAAGTGTAGATGTTGGTTACTCTGTGGCACCGCATCTGCCTGGTTGTGACGTTTTGATCTGCTCGGGGTCACTGTGAAACCCAGCCAAGCCTCGTTTCTGTAAAGTGAGCAGAGAAGAATCAGGCACCTTCAAGCCTTCCCCCAGGATCCCCACCTCACCGTGTCTGGGGAGCTGGGGGATTCCCAGTGTTCCTCACAGCCTCGCTGTTTCTTTTTCAGAGTGCAAACAGCAACAATTCCACCAGTGCCTGTGTTCCTAGGAATGGGGTAGGTAGAATACTTCACAGGGCAGAGTTACACTGCAGCTCTGTGCGCCATGCAGCTTTGTCATGCGTGGGAAGTAACCACCCAAACCCAAATATCCCTGACTCTTCTTGTGGCTTCCTTTTCCTCCTGTGTGATTTCCCTCCCCCTGCCTCAGGGTTGGCAGTCAGCCACCACATGTCATGCTGCCATTCACAGTGTGGCTCCTGCACCAGAGAACAGCCTCAGCATCACTGCTGGCTTGCTAGAAATGTAGATTCTCAGCCAGGCATGGTGGTGCACACCTCTAAGTCCCAGCATCCTGGGAGGCCAAGGCAGGAGAATCACAATTCAAGCCAAGCTGGAGCAATTTAATGAGACCCTGTCTCAAAATAACAAACACAAAAGGGCTGAGGGTATAGCTCAGTGCCAGGCCCTGGGTTTGACCCCAGGACCACAAAAGAAAGAGCAACATAGCTCCTCAGACCACTAGCCAGACCTGCTGAGCCAGGGTGCGTGGAGGAGCCTGTAGCCTGGGTTCCTGGTTCCTGCCAGCCGTCAGGTGATGCTGGGCATGGCGCGTTTGATGCTTGCATGTGACACTTAAACTTCGAAGTTAACTAAGATGAAGTAGGGCGTACACTCAGTCCCTCATGCACGTGAGGTGTGCATGCCGGCTGTGGACACCATGTGCACCATTACCCCGGGCACCACATACCACAGCCCCAGTCTCGGCCCACCAGCCCCGAACCTGCATCTCCAGTAGCTGTAGGTGGTGCTTGCCACAGTGAGGTGAGGGTCAGCACCAGAGTCACCTTGCCTGCCCCTCACCCCCACAGAGCTGCCCTGTCAGGGGCGACGGCTTCCTGCAGCGCTACAGCTCAGACCCCACTGGCACCCTGACCGAGGACAGCCTGGACGACGCCTTCCTCCCTGTGCCCGGTGAGTGGTGACCTGGGAAACCATCACCCCTCTCTGCCCTGGCCGTCAGTGGGACTGGGGCAAACTCCAGAGAAGTGGGAGAAGCAGCTAAATCCAAAAGGTGGAGTGCACAAGGCCTGGTGTGGACTCCCAGGCTGTGGGACTGTTCACTGTTTAGAAATGGATCCACAGATTTTCTGGAGTTTGAAGTAAACAGACAACCACAAATGCATGTGTGTTGCTGCATGTGCGCTGTGTGTGAATGGGTGGCCAGGGGGGGCACACATGTGACAGACATTCCTGTCCTCTCACCTGGCTCTGTGCGTGGCCTGTGAAATGTGTGTTTTCAATCTAACTTCAACTCCAGATACTTCTAAACTGTGCCCTGTGCTCCTGCATGCACACACACACATGCACACACACACTCACACACACATACACCCACGAGGCAGGCAGTCCTCCAACAATTTGAAATTTGCAAAAGATGCAAGAGCAGCAATGTGCATAGAGCACTCTGCAGTCGTCTCTGAGGCTTCCGTGCCTTGTGAAGACATTCACGGGCCCACTGTGACCCCAGAATCCTGCCCTGGGGTCTTGGGGCACTGTTCTGCAACTGACCTTGCCCTATTCTCTTTTCAATTTCAGAATACATAAACCAGTCCTTCCCCAAAAGGCCTGCAGGCTCCGTGCTGAACCCCATCTATCACAATCAACCTCTGCACCCCACTCCAGGCAGAGACCCACACTACCAGAACCCCCACAGCCACGCCGTGGGCAACCCCGAGTATCTCAACACTGTGCAGCAGGCCAGTGTCAGTGGCACCTTTGACGGACCCACCCCCTGGATCCAGAAGGGCAACCACCAAATTAGCCTGGACAACCCTGACTACCAGCAGGACTTCTTTCCCAAGGAAGCCAAGCCCAATGGTGTCTTTAAGGGGCCCACCGCTGAGAACACAGAATACCTTCGGGTGGCCCCGCCAAGCAGTGAGTTTATTGGAGCGTGACAACAGAGCACAACCTTTGCAGTAAAAGCTCCAGCCTTCCCAGTAACCCAGCACCACACCTTGCAGCTGCTCCTCACCGAGCCACGCCTGCTCCAGCGTGGACCGCAGACCAGGGGATGGCTCTCACGGGCAGCTGTGTTGGCCCCCTCAGCCTGGAAGTGCTCTGCCAGATGTGCTGGGGGTGCTACGTGTACATTCCTCGATCTCCAAACTGTAAAGCTTTCACAGCACGCACTGGGCAAGAACGCTGGCCGTTTGAGCGGAAGTTTATCTTTTGGTGAGGTACATTAGAAAAGCAATAAAGATACATAGGAGTGCTACCTTGGGGATCTTTGGGGTTTCTGGTTGCCGTGCCTGATTTTGAGCTAATGGGCACATACAAGGGGAAGCCCATGCACTTGCAACCCTGAGTCAACCCAGGCCCAGCTGTGACCGTGGAGCATGGGCCACAAGTCTGCAAGCCACCACTGCATTCCACTGGCCCTGTTGCAGGATTGGGGACGTCGAGGAAGGCAAGTGGGCACAAGGAGCCCTGTGTGTCCACAGCAGGCCTGCTCCGTGCGGACTCACACTGTGGCAGGTACACAGGATAAGCCACTTAGTTCCTTCGGGGAGAAGAGGACCCAGAGGCGTAGGAATCTCCCTCAGACTCACTTCTGTATAAATGTCTCCCTGGTGTGACCCCCATTAATTCACCAGTGTTTTCTGATCACGAGTATTAGCCTTGTCTGTTTTCCATTCCGTTGTTTTGAAGCTCCTGTCCTTTCCCTGGCCTGACATCATGAAGTCAGCAAAAGCAGATGGTACCCCCAAGAATAGTTGAGATTCCATATTTGATCTATCAGTGTGCAAACCAATCACCTATAATTAAGACAATGAAGCTGCAAGAGTTCATGCAAGAACACAAGAGTCAGATTTCTTTCTTATTTTTGGTAGAACCAGGAATTGAAGCCAGCACTCTCACCACGCTGCATCCCCTGTGCCTTTTTATTTTTTAACTTGAGATAGGGTCTTGATAAGAGCCCAAGCTGGGCTGGAACTTGCAGTTCTCCTGCCTCAGCTTCCCAGAGTGCTGAGATTACAAGTGTGCACCACAACACCCAAATTTGAGTCCCAGATGAAACTTTTCAAGTGCTTGGGCAAATTTCGTGAGATTACAAGAAATGGTGCTCTGAAAACTCACTTTGCCTACGCCCTTCTGAAACTGAAAAGTTTTAGACCATTCGTGGGAGACAGTCTTTTCATTTTCCCATTACATATTTTGCTGGAAGGGTGTGCATTCCTCCTTGGCAACTGTCCCAGGTCCCCTCTGTCCGCTCAGTGAGGCAGTGTCAATGCCTAAAGCCCCCAGGCAAGAGCCGTCAGCCTCGGTAGGAGCACTGCACCGCTGTCCATGATTTTGAGAAATTCGTGATGTAGCAAAGGAAATGGGCTAATAAATACTAACTGTAGACCACTCTGACGGGTGCGAGAGCAGAACCACAGCCAGGCCCTTGGACGCAGTGGGCAGGGGGAGTTCTCCTGGGGATGCTTGGGGCTCAGACAGGAGCAAGGCCTCAGTCCCAGGGACGTGGCGAGTGTGATCCCAGCAGTGGGAGTCCTGGCCAGGAGAGCAGTGGCCCAGGACCCCCCAGGAAAGCAGATCATCCTGAGCCCCTGCTCCCTGAGCACCACCTTCTGCGGGCATGGATTTCAGCTCTCATCGTGCAGCATACTCAGTGAGAAGGCTAAATACCATTTCTGGAATCTGAGATTTCACAATCCTCTATAAACGCCTTTCTTTATCAATTCACTCCAGAAGGTAAGAAAGACTTAGAGTCTGCAGAGAGTTGGGAGCAGAAGGACTCAAATTCACCTCACTCACTTTCAAGAAGCACGTGAGGCTCCCAGGAGAGTCAGCTGCCTGCCAGCCCAGCTGTGGCCAAGAAGTCCTAGTATTTTTGTACTTTGAAATGCTCTCCTATAACGTAATAAAATAGCCTGGACTGTTCAAGCTTGCTTTTCCTCTCCTTTATGTTTCAGTCTTCCTGCCTTAAACTTCATTGCTATTAATTTTGAGATTGTGTTGTCTCAACTGTCCCCGAGGCATGGGGTTGGGGGCTGTGGAACCCGAGCCTCCTCTGGGGCCAGGGCCACCCCATCCATGTTGCAGCCCTGACTGTGCCCTGCCACCCTTCCTCGTAAACAGCCAATGCCCACTGCCTTCAAAAGTGTCCATCTGTCACCTGTCCCTCAATCAGTTCCGGAGGAAGTCAGTTCGCATCCCCACTGCAGGGAACAGACTCCGGAGTGAACATTTGCGCTGGACTATAATCTTTTCTCAAGTCTCACATATTCTTTCTAAGGAGGCCTGATCTTCATACCCAGAAAAATAGCACCTCATGGTTTAAAAGAGAGTTGGATCTTTTACACTCAAAATCTGCTGGGGCCAGTTTGCCTCTGCAAGATCTGCTGAGTGAGGCCCGGGAAGCTTCGGCTGCAACAGCCGATGGGACCAAGGCCCTGAGTTCCTGGAAGCTCTTGCTTGTTCTGTCCCCAGCCCACCCCAGCTGCAGCCAGCTCTGGGCACCAGTTCTGGGCCAGGCTTCCTGGGGAGCACCCTTCACCCAGCCAAGGGAGAAGCCAAGAGAACTCTCGGTAGGGTGGGTTTTCTTGGGCTCAGTCCAGGCCAGGACTTCACAGAACACTCCGGATTATTCCAGTATGCTCCAAAGCAGCCAAGACCACAGTGTGAAGGAGACGCCTGGCTGCTGGGTCTCCACCCACGTCCTCCAAGTTAACCTCTGGGTGGGGGGGTGAGACCAGCGCCCCTCACTGCTTCGCAGAAGTACCCGGGAGCCTAAAAGTGGGGTCAGAGTCCCACAGAGCAACTTCATCAGCAGCTTGGGGGCTCCCCAGAACATGCCCAGGAATCCATCCAGCACTGATTCTGGCAGGAGCCTGTGCGGAGACCACACCTCGGCCCAAGTCAGCATGAACTGGTGGGGTAGGGCAGAGATGCCCGGTGCCACTCAGGCCTGTAGCCTGAGACTGCCCCAGCTGTCCTTCCCAGAGCTTGCACTCCTTATCTCCTGCCATTTACCCTGAAAGTGGCAAATGTCCAAATCTGAGCCTGGATAAAGCCCTGGGACACTGCATTTTCTCAGAAGAGAGTTGTAAAAACTAGTCTCCTCTGCCCTTGCCCTCTTATGAGGCAGCTCTTGAAGTTGCCCTTACTCTGTCCTTTGTGTTTCTTTCTCCTGATAAGCATACATGTTTATTATAGCAGTGGTCTGTTGTAAAACCCTAACTGAAGAAAGCCCTGCCCTTTTCCCAGCCACACCTGCCTTAGTCCTTGGGCAAACATCTTTGTACTGTTAAAGACACATTCAGACAGGATTTTTCAAAGCAGATCTATTTTTGTTACTTTTTGCAGGTTATTGTCCTCTTTATGTAGCACTGAATTTGTAAAGTATATTTTTAGAAAACTCATTTTTCTACTAAGGGAAACAGTTTACTTTAGAAAGACTGCAATAGAAGTAAATTTGAAATTGAAATCTTTGCTTACAAAAGTGAAATTGAACCAAGAGAAGTTTCTTCTCTCTTAGGGAAAGATACAACCTCATTGCAGAGCTGTGCTAGGTCACTGCCATGTGAATAGAAGAATGTTTGTAAAAATAGAAAAGAGGAAAGAGTACCCTAGCTTAGCATTGGCCTAAGGTGGTTCTGTTGTCTGTCTGGGACAATGTTAGTGCCAAGGGGTTGCTGTAAGAAGATGAATCCAAACACGTGCTGTCCTCTGACCCTTTGACAGTACAACCTTGTAAATACAAGAAAGGCAATAACATAGCACTTTGTTGATGTACCTGTACTAATCAGGTTGGATGCAAATTAGTTTGCTTTATTTTTATATTTACAATTTGTATTCATTGACCAGTACAGACTAGAAGTATCTGGAGCCCACAGTCATGTTACACATGGATGCACGGCTGTGTGCACACCTGAAACCCACCAACAGGCTGGCCTAGTGCAAGCTGACTGCTGGAGAGCAGGCTCTTGGCCAGAGCTCCCGAATGCAGGAGAGAAGAGTGATTGCCCACAGATGGAAAGCAAAGAAGACCAAGACGACACCTTTTGGGCATTTTCTAGGCTCACTCTGTCTACTAAAATTGCACTGTGCAAGATTCTCTTTTATATGGTTTATACTATTGATCAGAACATGGTCAGCAAGGATCTGAGGGTGCCGCTCGGTGACCAGTGACAGCGACCCAAGACCAGCGACATGCAAAGCCCTCAGGGATAAGCCCAGGTCTCTGCCCTGAGTAAAACTCCCAAGGCCACTGCAGTGCTCAGCCAGTGCCGAGACCCACCAGCTGGAGACCAACCCAGGGTCCCTGCAGAGCAGGTGGCTGTGACTCTCAGACTCTGAGATGTCTGCTGCAAAGGTGTCTGCATCATCCCTGGGCATCAGGAAGCTGAACAGAGCTCCCGAATGCAGGAGGGAAGAGTGATTGCCCACAGATGGAAAGCAAAGAAGACCAAGACGACACCTTTTGGGCATTTCCTAGGCTCACTCTGTCTAGTAAAATTGCACTGTGGTTGAGATAAAGCCAGTGGGCAGTCCTGCTGCTGGTACAACCCACTTACTGCTCTCCCTCTAGCAACCTAGTAACCTTTATCCCCCGGGGTGAAGGAAAACCTCCGTCTGTTAGTTATGAAGGGCAGACTTCAAAGATTGATGAATAGTTATGTGGCTTTTGTAGAACAAGAATCTTCTTGTGTTGAGAAACTTCTTTTATACTTTGGTCATAAACTACACCTGGAATAAAAACAGCAGCCACTGAGTTTTTCTTCCACATGCACAAGCAGAATCTCAGCAAGCCCTCTGAGCTCGAAACTGTCCTGCCTGAGTCACTAGGGCTCCCCACACCTCGTGCTGCAGACAAAATACAAGAGAAAAATTAAATGCATACATTTTTAGAGGCATTTACTTATTTAAAAAAAAAACTCTATTGATGTGATTTGACTATGAAGTAACCTTGCTGTATAACTTAATCTCTTACAAATAAAGGGATCCTGTGTGTCTGGCGGCAGGTATTAGAGATGATCTTGTGAACAATTAACACAGGCAGCAATAACTGTATGTAAGCAACATTCAAGCAATAGTTTTGTAGCTTCTTGATGTAGTGCATTTTAACCTTGTAAAGTTTTGCAATGATGAATGCAGTATGTGTACAAATGGAAAGCAAGATTCTCTTTTATATGGTTTATACTATTGATCAGAACATGTTGACTGTATATTGAGTATTAAAAGATTAGATGTCTGTTATTCGCTGTTCTTCATTCCTATGTACCTTCCAATAACTTTGTATTCTTTGTGAACAGCACAGCATTGATTTCAGTTCTTGTTCACATCTAACTGATGGCAGACATTCCTTCTGAACAATGCTTTATCACTCATTCACTGGAGGGCCAGAGAATGAACCCGTGGTCTGCACACTGCGCGGCACCCTCAGATCCTTGCTGAGCCACTCAGTTGCCTCAGTTGGGCTCGAAGTTGATATCTTCCTGCCTCAGCCTCACAGGGTACTGGGATTACAGGCATGAGCTACCATGCCCAGATCTTACTATTTTCCCAGTGCGGAGGGCCTCAGACACACTAGGCAAATGCTATACCACGGAGCCACACCCTCATCCCCCCACTAGGACTTTTTAAAACACTAATTAATAAGCTTCACTGTGAGAGCAGCTTAGGGTCACAGCCAAATGGAGCAGACAGCACAGGGAGCTCCCATGCCCCTCCGGTTCCCATTGTGCCAAGTGCAGCCCCACTTTGCCACCCTAACCACAGAAGCTGGTCACTTTCTGAGGCACAGAGTGCAGGATTGCAGTGTCGCTGGGTCCCTTTGGAAATCAGGCATTCTCCACCATGGCTCCCTGGGCCTCATGCAGAATGGGTGCTGGGCTCCCTACACCCCGTCCCTGCCCTTCTGAGGCTTCTTCATACTCTTTACTGGGTGAGAGTAATTATAACTGCACTCTGGGAGGCAGAGGCGGGAAGACCGCAGTTTTAACCCAACTGAACAACTGAAGGAGACATTGTCTCAAAATTAAAATTTTAAACAAAGGGCTGAGGATATAGCTCATGTGTGAAGACTCTAAGTTTAATCCTGAAAACCCTCCAAAACAACCACAAAATGTATTTCTTTTATCTGGGAAGAGAAAAGATTTCCCAAGAAGGGGACATCTAAGGAAGAAAACGGAACTGCCGTTCTTGCTTTGCCTTGGGTATGGACTCAAGCACATTTGGGGAGACAAGCCCAGCCCCTCCAGTCCCTAGGCCATTTCACCCCTCACCAAACCTCTAAGAGTACCCGCGGTTCTGCTCTGGTCACAGAAACAGCAATCAACTGTACAAGGAATTGATGAGCTGTCTCCAGGTTACCCGCCCTCTGCCCCCACAGCAGCCAAAAGCCTATGAGACCCCCAGAAGCCTGGAGACTCAGGGCCTCAGGCCTGCTGCCTGGTCCTGCACTCCCCCTGGCCACTGGCTGGAAGCCAGTCTCTGGGCACTAAAGGAAGCTAAAGTGTGCATTTGACCCAAGCCAGAAAGCCAGCTCTGCAGAGCCACAGGCCAGCTCTCTGCTCTGAAGGAGACTCTGTCCACACAGCCACAGCCACCTCCCTCCCTGGGCCCAGGGTCCCAACTTCCGGGCAGCAATCCCCAGGTCCACCTCCAAGCATGCAGCAGAGGCAGCCCTGTGTGGAAGACTCTGCCTTCCTCCCCATCCCGGGGAAGGGCATGGCACTGGAAGCACACCTAGAGAATAGGGACTCTTCCACTTAGCGGGCCTCTTGGCCAGGAATGAGAGGGGCACTGCCCCAGCAAACCAGGTCTGACCACCCAGCGGAAATGGGGGCCAACATCCCCAGGTCTGAAGACCAGCAGGTGCTCTGAGTGCACAATCCCTCCTTTCTGCGATCCAGGGGTCCCACGTCAAACACCAGTAACGTAGCCTGGCATGTCAGTGTGTGTCTGTGATCCCAGCACCCTAGGAGGCTGAGGCAGGAGGTTTGCACGTTTGAGCTCAGCCTAGGCAACTGAGTGACACACTGAGATCCTGTTTCACAATTAAAAAATAAATAAAAAGGGCTGGGGGTGTAGCTCAGTGTAAAGACCATGGCTTCAGTCTCAAAAACCTCAGACCCTCCAGTGCTATTGCTCCGGTGTAAGTGGAGGTTGAAAGAAGGAGAATCACCCCCCTTTTTCCTCAAGAAGGTGTGACAGAGGCCTACATCTCTCATCATCCCTGCTCCTTCCAAACTCCCTCCTTCAGCCTTTCTCTGCTGCATTACTTCACCTTTCAGGAGACCTGGGGTGAGGACCAGCAATGAAATCTGAAGTTAGGACAAGGTTTCACACACTGTTAGAGTTCAGGAATGTGACAAGGGAAATGTTCACACCAGGAGAGGCACCCAGTGTTTGATAAAATGCAGTCACACTGCTGTTAAAATCTCTTCATAACCTGGAACAGCTGGTAGCACCTTTAATGAAATAAATGCATCTACCAAAAGGTTACTAAGAAACAGCAGACTTAAGGGTGAGACGACAAGACAGGGACAAGAGAAAGGTTACCGTCATCATTCCTACGGTGCAACACATTTCTGAAGTACTGTTTGGAGACAAGTGTGTGCTAGCAGTCTGTCACTCTGACAAATACTCAACACAAATCCACCTCCATGGGGAGAAACTTTGGCTTATGGTTTCGGAGGCTGCAGTTCATGGTGGCCTGGCCCCTCGCTCTGGGTGAGGCAGCTTTTTATCACTGAAGCTCAAGGCAAAGCAAAACCACTCAACTCAAACCAGGAGGCAAACAGAGAAGATACCAGGGTCTTGCCATGCCTTCCAAGGAGAGAGGCACAGACCCAGGACCTGTCACAAGGCTGCCAAGGTTCTACCTCCTCTCGGCAGTGCCAGCCAGGTGCCAGCACAGGAACCTTCAGAGGATACTGGCTCTACTGCAGCACAAGGACAGATGCATTGTTTAAATGGGATCCATTTTACCTTGAAACAGTCAGTGCAGCCACATCCCATGCCCAGAGACAGACTTGGGCAGCAGGCTGGCCTTACACCGGAGATTTGTCAGCACACAGCCTTATGCCTGCTTGTCTCGGCCCAGCTGCATTTGCACTGCAGGCAGAGGTGGGCAGCAGCGACAGATATCCTGAGGTCTGGAAAGCAAAGATATTCCCTACCTGACCCTTTATGAACGAAGCTTGCCAACTCAAACCAACTGACCAGAGAAAGTTAAAATATGTAAGAGTATCATCAGTAGGGCGGGCATATGTAAATGGGGCAGATAGCTTTCCTACCTACTGTCAGTTGTGAATTAAACAAGATAATGAATGCCATTTAAAATTGCAACTGAAACAACAAGATTGGTCGAAATAAACTTAAATATGCATGAACAACGTGAAAACAAACACTATAAAACTTTGTTGAAGTATAAAAGAAAACTTTAAGATATGGTACATTCATGGATATGAGATATTATGAATATGCCAATTCTCCCTCAGTATTACGTAAGTTCAGTGTTATACAAATGAAAATTTCAATGACTATTTTGGGAAATGGGTTTTAAACCTTGGAATCTAGAACAGAAAATGCACCACAGTAGCCAGCAACATTTGGAAAACAATTGAGTAGTGATAGCAATGGCATAAAAATACACACTAAAACTATAATAATTAAAGCTGTGCAATGCCAATGTAATCAAAGAAATAATGAATGGAAAAATTTAGAAATTTGGAAAAGGACATGTGTACATGGAAATGTAGTGTGTGACAAAAATAATGTTTCCAGATGGCAGGGGAATGAAAGACTATCCAATACGTGGAGAAAACTTTCATGCACTTGAAACAGAAGTCTGCTTTATACCTTATTCAAAACAAACTCCAGATGGACCAAAGAGCTAAACATAAAAACACATTGAAAACAAAGTATTAGACAGAATGTGTGAGTATTACCATTCTTAGGATGGAAAGCTGACCCAAGTGGCACCACAACTCCAGAGGCATAAAGAAAATGACAACAGGATCATCCAGGTTTTTGTTTTTAGTCTTTAAAGAAAAAAATAAGCCAGTAGAAAAAATAAATATGAGAAAAGGTTGTATTATACCAACAATTAATGTCCAAAAGGATGAAGCATTCTAGTGAATCCATAATAACAATTTAAACACCCTCACTGAAACTTTGACAGGGTATAAATGGATGATTCATGGAAAAAATATAAATGATTAGAAATACTTATGGATATATATTCAACCTCAATAACAAAAAGAATACTACCCAAAACAAAATGATAATCCCTTGATCATACATTTTGATGAGAATAGCAATTGTTATAAACATTTTGGAGGACAACTGAAATTTTAAATATGTATATATCTCCACCCATTTTTTTTCCATTACTAGGGATTGAACCCAGGGCCCTCATACTGAGCTATGTCCTGAAATTTTATTTATTTATTTAACTTTGAGAAAGATTCTCACTAAACTGTCTGAACTGAGCTTGAATTTGTCATCCTGCTTCAGCCTCCAAAAGTGCTGGGATTATAGATGTTTTCCATCATGGCACCTTGTATTTATCCTTTGATATGACAATTGCACTTACAAAAACAAAGTCTACTAAAGTATTCAAGAAATTATACAAAGATAGATAAATGGGAACATTCACTGAAATTGTGTAAATACTACATGGAGGATTATTTGTAATGGAGAAAAATGGGAACGTTTTAATGTTCTAAAGAGATTATTAAATTATGGAGCCTGTCTTAGTTACCTCCCTTGTTGCTGAGTCATCATAACTGACATCCAAAGTTAAAGGAGGAAGGGTTTATTTAGCTCACTGTTTGTGAAGATTTCAGTCCATAATCAGCTGGCTCCAAGGCAGGGTGGCATGGCAGAAGGCAACAGTTTAGGGTAGTGAAAGACAACAAAAGCAACAAACGAGGAGAAACAAGCCTCTTTCTGCCCCTTATATTGTATCCAGTCTACTGGGTTAGGGCAGTGCCAATCTAATCAGTGGGCTAATCCAGCAATCACCCACCCTTATTCCTAGCACCCTTAATCCTAGCACCCTTAATCCTAGCAGTGAACAATGAATCAATCACAAACTCTGAATTCAGCAACCTCCAAAAAAAAAAAACCCCATCTAAAACTGCATGAAGTTAGGGGGATATCTAGACACCAGCCTTAAGGTCTGGAATTCTGTACAGTTATTGGATAGACTGGGTAAATCCACATGTGATTGGCCCTATCCCCACACTGTAGTGTGTGTGTGTGTGTGTGTGTGTGTGTGTGTGTTGCTCTGTTTTATTGTGCTGGAGATCAAATCCAGAGCTTGTGCACCCTGAGTACACCTGTTCTTTGCAAGTTGTCGATCTGAGCCCAGGCACAGATGACAGAGCCCCTCTGGACTGAAAGTGTAGGGGCCACCTTGCCTGCCCTGAAAAAGAGCCATGGCCAGGGTGACTCCTGTGGCTCGAGTTCCTTTCCCACAGTCCTGGAGGCCAGAAGCCCAAACCCCAGGTGGGTCTGACTCACCTCCAGGATAGCCCCTTCTGCGGCCCTCTGTTTCTGCTCCTGGCCACTCTGCACTTAAGTTGAGGAGCAGGGCAAGTAAATGTGGGTGCTCCACTGTCTCTCTATATGGGGACCTTAACCCTGCTCAGAGTTCCCACCCTTGACCTCATCTAATACTTTACAGAGGCCCCTTCACCTTATCCTTGGTGCTGATGATTTCAGTATGAACTCAGGCAGACACATTCAGGTCACAGTTTCTTTGCTGTGCAAGAAACTAGGGGAAATTAGAGAACTTTATTTTTATTTTTTACTTTATTTTAAAGATAGTAAAATCCAACAAAACAAAACAGAACAAAGCCAGTCAAAACAAAGCAGCAAAACTGGTACAGAATGTCAAAGCAGGATACTAGGAAAACAACAATAGCTACCACAGTATATTTTATTATCTTCACAATAGTTGAATTGGAGGACTTTAACAAAACAGGCATGGACTACTGCATTATTTAGTGAGACTCAAGTGTCATATGAAATTTCTTGTTAGATTTTGCTTCTTTAAGTAAAATACTCCTCCAAGTCTTGGCTGTTATGGGTCAAAGTTTCCATACATCGGATTTTAAAACAGAAGAAACAAAACTGTAAAACACATTGGCTCCAGGCACCTGCAACCTTGAGATCTGGAATGGGTTTTTAAACTGAGTTAGAGCAAAAGGATGTTTAGGAAGAAGAGACAGTAGTAACGTTATTATTTTCTACAAGGCTTCACTATCTCCAGGAAGCCTACCTGACCAAGGCTTGCTGGCATCTCAAGAGGCCCCAACCCTCAGCCACCTTATCAACTAATAAGTCAGTAGAGTTCTCATTAGAACAGTTTAAGGGTTAACCAAAGAAGTCATAAAAATTGATAATGTCTATTGATTTTTAAATGCAGAGCAGACCCAGTAAAGAGTGAACTGCTAAGAGACTCTAGAGATTACTAATGCAGAAACAGTTTAGCTGTTATTTTGGACACATTGTTACAGATCTCCCACATCAGTGTCTCATTTTTGAACAACTGTCCCTGTGATTAGCCTATGGAGAAACAGCTACCACGCCATACTTCACTGCTATTTTAGACACAGTGTTACAGATACCCCTCATCAGCAGTTCCTCTTTCTGAAAATGTCACTGCTCCAAAGTCTGCATAGCTGGGATATTTCCTGGGGATCAGTTAGCAGCTTGCCTGGGCTCCAAACACAAACTGAAACCACTCAACCCTGGGGCAGGAAGAGCTCCAGCCCCCCTGAGTGATTGCAGACCCGCAAAGTGTCAAACCAGCACACAGTGGGGATCTTGGTTTTCTTCAACAGATGCTTACTGACCCGCTCCGTGTAGAGCCCTGCGCCCCACCCCAGGTAACTAGCAGACAAGCACTGTGCACACACACATACCAGCAGCCCGTCCTGGAGCCCTCTCTCTGTTAGGACACAAGGCTCCAGCTTACTCTTTCTAAATGTTGCATGGTATTCCAGGGTGTGACCATAACCTTTTTTCAAGCAGCCTTTCCCCTATTGACCCTAGTGTGAGTAGTTTTGCAATGAACATTGTTTGCACACCTCCTGTGTATTTTGGAACTTCCCCCAAGGGTACTGCAGCAAGGACATGCTGTGTAAAATCGCGCAGGCACTGGTGCTTGGGGATCACCAAAGGAGTGGGAGTGGTCTCCACTCTTCTAGCCTGCCTGTGTCACCACATGGAAATGTGGCGTCACACCTCAGGGATGCCAATTTCTTTATTTCTGGCTTTTATATTTTCCTATTAAAATTCTCATCTCTTCTCATTTTTACAGGAAACATAACACATGTAAAATTAACATGTACTTCTCTTTCACTGCCCCTTCAAGCTTCTCCTGTTGGGGCATCTCGTATTCATGGGAGATCCTCCTTCTCCCTCAGGCATGTCACTATCATCCTGATTTGTATCCACCTCCGGGCTGTTTCATTCTGTGTTGTGACTTTCTCTGGGACCCATACATTCTCCTTTAAGGCTGTCACAGCTCTCAGGTAGCCCCTGCAGGCTCCTGTCCCTGCCCACTCGGCCTCGCCACCTTCTGCTCACACCCTCCTTCGTGACCTCCTCTGGCTCCGGAGTCCTGACTTATTTGGGACTGACCAGGTTCCAACCTCCTAAAACAAGCTATGGTGAAGGCTTAAATAAAAGAAACAAGTACTATGATTTTGGGGGGCATGCAAGAAGGTCAGAGCTCTCTGGGAGCTAAGACCATGACTTCTCTGGACAGCTAGTATTTACTGGGTTACAGAGCAGGGCACAGGTAGAGAAGTGCAAGGCACATCTGAGGCAGAGGCCCACAAAAATGAGCAGGCCTTGGAAAGTTAGAACAAAGGCAGTGAAGCTTGCTAATTAAGAGAGTTGTTTGATCTCTAAGGTTGACATTTACTACAGGAGCCAAATGACTGCAGCTGCTTTCTTAAGAACTGGAAGGAGAGCCTACATTCTCGCTCTGATTCTGGTGTCATCTTCTCTTTACAGCTTGGTGTTCAGCAATTTAACCCCTAGACAGCTCAATCTCCAACACCAGCCCACAGTGGGAAAACCCAGGGCAGCACCGAGGGTGCCCCTGCTGAGAGCCAGGAACCACACCCCTGCCCTGCCAGCTGAAACTGAGCCACAGCCCAGGCCTAGCTGGCAGGAGGTCCAAGTGGTCTTGGACACCAGGACCTGGGGCTTCCTGGCAAAGTGACCTGTCTCCATGAAATCAGCAGCCTTGGAGGCAGCGAGGTGGTCTGAGGAATCCTGACTGGCTCTTGAATTTTCACAGCTCCCTGGCTGCCACCTCCACCCTAAAGAGTCAACCACACAGTCCCTCACTTCCCAGGGCCGAAGTGTCCCTTGCACCCGAGGGTGTAGGATCCCTCAGGACTCGAATGCACTGGAGTTGGGGCAGAGAGAAGCACTTCCTTCTGTCCTGCCCCCTATGTGTGCCTATGACCAAGATCCAGGGAGAATGTTAGATGAGTATCTTTGCAAGGTGTGACCCAGAATATGGTAAACGCTGCTGCTGAGTCTCATCCAAGAGAAAGGCAGCTCGTAAAAACATGATGCTGTGTCCTCATCCACCGTATTCACCAGATCTGGCACCCTGTGGTTTCTGGGTTTTCCCCAAAGTCAAAATGACCCCAAAAGGGAAACATTTCAGATCCATTTTAGAGGGAGACAGACAGGACAGTTCAACTAAAGACACCAGGAAAGAGGACCCCAGAGCTGCTGCAGGAAGTCTCAAGGACAATGGGACGAGTGTTCCAAGCTGGGGGAGGATTTTGAGGAGATTCACAGCAGTGTGTTTTCTACTGTGATGGTTTAATGTAGACATTCTCTGTAATTTTTAGTCACACGTCACATTCCAGACTCTTCACCTCAACTCCACTCTGAGAACCACCATTTCCATCCCAATTCAAAAGAAAGTGAAGTGACTCTGGCTGCAAATAAGCAGAAGTCAGTCTGATTTCAAAGCCTTCCAAGGGTTATACTGAAAGGGATTTCATTCCTCACCAGAAGCAGCCCAGAGCTAAGACAGCTGCTGGAGGCTGACTCTCCACAGTGCCATCTCTGCCGCCTGTCTTTTGCCCTTGCTGGTCTTGTAGATGCCTGCTGCCCTGCAGGGAACAAGTCAGATTTGCAGACAAGATGACAAGGCAGAGAGCAATGCACGTAAGTGCATCTCTTTGCACCAAGAAGTCTAGAGGCAGCCTGTGTGTCCCCTGGCAAGGTGCTGGCCTCACTCCAGGAAGACCTCTTAGGGTAGATGTGCTCCATCCCCCTTGGCTTGGACGGTCACTCATCACTGCAGGATCCAGGTGCCTCTGCCAGTCGAGCAAGTGGGGCCAATGTAAGCAGAAAATCAAGAAGAAACATTAGTAGATAACAGCCAGCACACACAATGGGAGACCTGCTGGGAAGTGGGACCGTGGCAAGGGGGTCCCACTCACCAGGAAGCACCCATTTGACAAGGCGGTGGTAAGTGAGGCTGGACATGAGAGCACCCTTTGGGCTGGGCTGTGTTTCTGGACTGCTGGGGATGCCAGGCGCATGTGGGTTGTCCAGCTTCACTGTAGTCTGTACCAATGTGGAGCAGAACCCTGGAGAGCTAATAGACACAAAGAGCAGTGTCCAGCAGGGGGAAAGCATGAAATCCCTGGAGCAGCATGTCAGAGCCTGGCCTAGTGGGCTGGCTCTGCAGCTAACAGAGCCTCAGGAGGAAACAAAAAGGCAGCTGGGAAACCAAGACACAGACAGTTAGCCAGCAGCTGCAGCCCCTGGAAGACAGCTGGGGCCTGGACTACACCAAGGGGCTCCTGAGGGCAGGCATGAGGTGGTCCAGAGTATGAAGGGTACTCTGGACCCAGCCCTGGGGAGGAACCTCTCTGGCCCCTATCTTCCTGGAAATGACCAGGCTCCTGCTAAAGCCAATCAAGCATGAGGGCATGGGCCACAGTGGGAGGCCTGGTAGGCAGAGGCCACAGCAGCCCTGACCCTCCTCACCTCCCGTCAGTCATTGGCCTCATCTGCACCCTCCCTGTACCAGCAGCCCTGGAGGAAAGAGGAGAAAGATCCTGTTCCTCTTTCTCCCAGGCCTTCCTTCCACCCTCTTGCACCTTGATCCTTCTTAGTGGAACCTATGTGTACATCCAGATTATTTTTGCATGGTAGTCTCCATTCAGGAGGAGCACTTCAGCCTTGAGCCTGTCCCAAGCCTATGGCACACGTGCCACAGCAGGCTGTTTGTATCCTTGAAAACTCTAAAAGGTTTGTCATCACTGGTCTCTGGAGTGGGAAGATCAGACAGCCTTGCAACTGCTAGGATTCGGGCCCCACCCAGCCAGGGGGATCCTCCCTTCTTTCTCTGCTTCCTATCTGCCATGAGGTGAGCTGCGACCTTTGCCAGTCCCTTCCACCATGTGTTTCACCTTGGACACAGCTGACCACGGACTGAACCCTCTGAAAATCAAAATAAACTTTTTTCCTTTAAATTGTGGGTTCTGGGCATTTTGTCTCAGTGACAAGAAAGTGACTAATATAGATATCCTAACTTCACCCAATTTTTTGACCCATTCCCCAATTTACAAACAATGATATTACTGATTACTTGCATGTCTGCTAACATATCCCCTGCAACCTTATCCTACTTTTATAAGAGTTTTGTAAGAAATGCTTTCCAAGAATGCATTTCTAAAAGAGTGTTATTTTATTTTACTTGATTTTATGTGTGTGTGTATGTATGTATTTATGATGTAACACTAAGATACATCCTCAGCCCTTTCTTATTTTTTATTTTGAGACAAAGTCTCACTAAATTGCTCAAGGTAGGCTTGAACTAGCAATTCCCTGCCTCAGCTTCCCAGGGTTCTGGGATTACAGGCCTGTGCCACCATGCCTGGCTTGTTTTGTTTGATTCTTATTGTTCTAAAAAGGAAACCTCATGCTCACTTTGGCAGCATGTATACTAAAAAGGAAGCCTCAGTGTAGGTGGTTGATCTAAATTACATCTTCCGCCCATGCAATGTCAGTAAGATTGTGAGTTTTGTGGAGCTGTAATGAGTTCCTTTTCTCCTCTGTCAGGCAAGAGCTGATGAGAATTCCTGACTGGCACCCGAGTGGGCTCTGTGCCCTCAGGGATTCTTGTGATGGCTCCGTCTCCACGTGCTTGGTGCCAGCTCCATGGGGTAAGACCCTCCGCGACACGGTGACTCTTGTGCTGTGCTGTGAGATGGAAAAAAATCTCGCAGGTCATAAGAATGTTACTGCCTCTTCAGCTTGTTTCCTGTGTTACTTCATGCTAAGCCAACACCAGTGTGGGCTCCTACTGAGGGGCCCCTGACCCGAGCACCCTGCACAAACAGAGCTTTAAACCAATGCAAGTTCCTCTAGGCTTTCAGTGCTGATGACTCCAGCCTCGCACTGCCTTCCATCTGGTCTCAGTAAACAAACTTCAGTGAGAAACTCAGTGCTCCAAAGGCCACAAGCACAGGACATCCTCAGAATAGGAGCCGGCGATCTAGGTGGGACCCAGTTCTGCAAACTACTCACTGTGTGTCCTTGACAGGACCTTTACCTCTGACTTCAGTTTAACCATCTGTGAAAACAGAAGACTGGACCAGATAGTCTTCACTGAGGCACTGAAGTCTGCTCCAGTCCCCAATTCTAGCATCATTTAGCTTAGAAAAAAATCAAGAAACATTCATGCAAAGTTCAAATGCAAGGTTTAAGCTGCTCTGCTGCCAGAGGCACCCCTTGGTGTCTGAATGTACTTCACAGAATCCAGGCTGGGATGAGGGAGGCCAAGGTTGTTGTCAAGAGGCAGGAATGTAACAAACTCCCCTGCCCCTGCTTCTGCCCAGCCCATTCATAAGTATTTCCAGAGACAAGACACTTGACACCTTCCAAAGCCTAAGCTGCTGCTGACTGGGCATTCTCTAAAGTCAGAAGGCAGAAGAAATAATCTCCACAGTTCCATAACGAAGCATGG
The DNA here is from genome assembly GCA_004363535.1 of Dasyprocta punctata. Lineage (NCBI taxonomy): Eukaryota > Metazoa > Chordata > Mammalia > Rodentia > Dasyproctidae > Dasyprocta > Dasyprocta punctata. The sequence goes on from RJWM01008898.1 coordinate 70,312, forward strand.
CTTCATCTCATCACTGGAAGTGAACACAGCTTCTCTTCCTCATCCACAGAAGTCATCTGGGTGTGGCCTTGGCAAACCCCACAATCTCCGGCACAGTGAGAAGGCACACCAGAGGTCACTGAGATCGCCCCACTGCTAAAGGGTACAAGAACGGCCAGTCTGACTCTCTAATAAGAGAAGCACATGCAGATCTGTGTTCAGATGGACACAGTGTAAAGAAAAAGAAGTTTGGATCCAGGTACCA